>JAZKJV010010943.1:600000-830374 GCA_037367405.1 Ottelia alismoides | reverse complement strand
TTTTATCCATCATCCTATGATAGAAAGTCATCTAAAGATTGCAACTACCCGATTTGATCTCCTATGGAATGCACTCTCATCTCAGCAAGGTAATCGCCCAGATCTCGTATTTGGTCAAACTGGTCTCCTCAGATGTTGCTTACAGCATGTCCCAAATGGGAATGTGAATAGGAAGAATGTGGGTAGGTAGAAGATGGGATATTGATCGGAGTTCTGACCTCCCAAGAGAGTGGGCGAGAATGATGGGAATCAGAGAAAGAAGCTGCAAAATCCGACTGAAGTGGAGTGTGGCCCATCATGACGAGAGGAAAGAAGTGGAGGACAAAAGTATGATGAAGGGAGGGAGGGATAAGAGAAATAAGGTGAGAGAAGGTACTGCTAATGAAACAAAGAAAACAAACGTAACCAACTCACGCCAAAGACATCCAATACACAAAGCAAACCCTCGATTCACCAACTCTACGCAAATCTGACCATGAGAGTTCGGTCTTTATCTTTTCAATTTTAGAGTTTAGTGATCAGACAAAAGTTTTACAATCACTTAGGATGGCTTATAGGATTGGGGCACAAACCTTAGTGTGTACACGAGCAATTAAAGCGCATACATGATGGGATTGTTCTCCCAAAACAATGATGAATCAATACATTTAATTTTTAAAAGTCAAGTTCAATTAGTAGTCCCATTTTTTTATTTTTTTATTTTTTACTTTTTTTGGATTTTAAAGAATAAGGCCTAATGAGCTTTCTGATTTCCCTTTGATTAATTTGCATCCAAAAATAAGGGGAGGAAGTCGAAAAAGATAATGCGTAGTCAAACACAATGATGCATGCAGAGATAGAAAATGTGTACCTTACTCAAGCATTTACATGCAATATGATCTATGCATAAATTAAATACAGAAAGTAAACTAACTATATGATGTAGGGCGAAATCAGCCTTAGACAAGCAGCTTCTATTGATCGTGAAGACCAATAGTTAGCTAATCGAATCGAGTCCAGAGTCCAATGTTGGGAGTCACTCGGTGCCCGCCACAACGGGTCCTACTAGCGCTGTATGTGACTCCTCACGACACGTGGTCTCAAATTCAATTAAACTAACTTTTATCAATTTAATTTTTAGCAAGGTCCAATTACGTTCTATAGTAACAGATAATCTATTAGGTGTTGGGCTTAGCTATTACATCACAAAATCATACTCTACAAAATGTGAGAATCAATAGTGTGTTAGAAAAACAAAAAACGCAAAAAACAACGGTGAGGTCCCTCAAGTGAACCGACACTTGGCGAAACATACCCGAAAACTATGTCCATCAAAAGTCAAAGTAGCAGTTCTTAATTATTACAATAATCTCAAAAATGTTCTCTAAAATAAAATAAAATAAATGTCTTCTTCTCGTCGCTGCTCTTCCTCATGTATGGGTCCTCCAAAAGGAAACTCCAAGTCGTCCTCCCAAGCAGTTCCTCGCATAAAAATCCAATAAGAGATGGTCATAAAAATAGTTATAGTATGAAGAGACAAATAGTACAAAATTGAAAAATAACTACAAAGTCGTTCTTCTCGGCAACGGCGCCATTCTGATGACGCACCTGACAACTCGGGTTAAGAATGTAAATAAATAAGGGTTGTTGTGACCCGATTCACCAAGCGCGGTTAACGAAAAAATTTGTTTTAACCACTTTATAGATTGGCAATCATTGTAATGTAAGCGGTTTCGCTATTCTATTTACCTGGTAAAGCGACCAGGGTCGAACAAAAGAAGCACGATTTAAAAACTATGTAGTCAAATTTCGAAAATATATTTTTAGTGGTTTTGGTTTTTTAATTTTTTTATATTTAAATTAGGGACAATATGCACAAAGGATAAAACACACAACACCACACTCTTTTTGTATTTTTCGGATTAGTAAAAATGTACAAAAATAGTACAGAAAAAATGTTTTTGTGTTTTATATTTTTTAAAATATTTTTTGGTAATTTTTGTTCAAATTTTTATGATGTATTTGGGATTTTATAAAAATCAAACAGTGGAAAATATAGAAACCAGTGCACAACCGAGAGTATTTTACAACTTAAAAATACTTTAATGCTCAAACTCCTGGAAATTATTTTTAGGCTAAACTATAATTAAATATTTACAAATAAAGACTAGAATCATGATTTTTTTAATTTTTCTAGAATTTTCTACAATTTTTTTAAAGATTTTTCATTTTTGCACTTTTTTGGAGTTTTATTAATGATCTCTAATCGAGAATTGGATTGAAATTAAAGGATAATAAAACACACCTACAATAATTTCTTTGAATTTTTTAGGCAAATTTTAAAATTTTTTATAATTTTTCTAATTCCAGAGAGTGAAAAAGACAATGTTTGAATTTTTAAATGTATAAACCATAACAAAATGCTACTAAAAATTTGTACAATGTTCACAAGCATAGAAGGAGCATACACAATTTTTTTTGAGACTTTTTAGAACAATAAAAAAATTATATTGATGAAAAGAGCATCCAAATTAAAGTATGGAATATAGGGACAAAAGTACAATTATTTAAAGTTTATGAATTGAATATAAAAGTAACTTGAAAGTGGGGGCTCAGTCGTAAATTACCCAGGTGCATGTGCGATGCATGTGACCTTTTTTAGACCAGGGGGCTTTTGTCGATTTCAGAAACATCTAAGGGGGTATTTGAAATTTTTCTAACCTTTTTTTTTAAAAACTTGAACCCTAGGGTTCCTTTGTGTTCTTTGATCTCAATACCCAAGGGGGCCGGCTACTTCTCTCTTCCTCCACTCAAAGGTCATGGGGCGATAACGGTCGGTGCGACGGATATGGCTGGGGCGCAGCCAGATCGCGCGGTGGTACTTCAGGCATGGTGCTTGGTGCGTGGGGCAGTAGGGCTGGGTCGACAAGATGCGGTGGAGGCAATGGACTGTGGTGCGCGGAGGCACGAGTCGCGGTGGTCGTTGGTTTGGGCTGTGGAGGAGCCGGGGTGGTGAGATTGGAGAGACTCCATGGGCGGCTGAAGGTGGGGGTGTTGCTAGCCTTGCAAGATGGTCGGGTGGATGTGCGAGGCGACCGTGCGTGGCTGGCGGCTAAGGTTCGGGTAGTGTGGGGGGGAGGGTGGCGTGCCGAGGGGAGACCCGTGGGCGGTGTTCGGTTACCGCGGGTGAGACAATAGTCCTGCAGCTTATTTTTTTATTTGTTTTTTATATTTTTCTATAAAAGTTGTAAAAAGAAATTAAAGGATTTTTTATTTTTTTTGAAAAAGAAATTATGAACAGAAGCTAAAGTAATTTTCTTTTATTTTCTTTTATTTTTTATTTTGATTTTCCTCCAAAACAAATGTTAGAAATAAAAACAATTTTTTATTCATCTATTTATCAACAAAATATGATGCTTGAATGGGTGTGGATCTAAGTGAGACGAAAGAAGGATCCGTGTCTCTGGCCACTGTGTGTGGCCGAAGTTGCGTGGTTGCGTGAGATAGAAAGGAAATGAAGGGACATGAAAATGAGATGGAAAGTCGGTGTTGGATCGAAAAATGTATGATGAAAAATTTTGAGATTTTCAAGGTCTAAATCTTAATCACGAAATCCAAGAATTGAAACTAAAATTTAATAAAAAGAAATGACAGGAAAAAATTATGCTATGATTACAATAAATAAATGAAAGAAAAATTAGATATCACCTCGAGATCGGATACATCATGATGGCCTCGACAAGGGCTGATGCGCTGTCACTAGATGACTCAGAGGTAGGGCACCTTTATTTAACATATTGTTCTCGGAGATTGGGCTCCTCTCCACCAAAGATTGATCCAGAATGAAGGAGGGAGATAGGAGCTAATAAAAAGTAAAGAAAAATAAAAAAGTAAGGTATATACACTTAAGGAAGGTACTTAGTGGTGAAATTAATAAAATAAATAAATAAATAAATAAAGAATTTCGGAACTAATTAAAATAAATAAATTAAATAATTTACAAAAATTTATTAGCCACCTTAATGGTGGATATTAAAGGTATAGAATAAAACTTATATACATGGTATTTAAATTAAATAAAACAAAAAAATCAAATAATTACATACAATTTTTGTAATTAAATTAAATTAGTTAATTAATGTTAGATATTTAGTTTATTTGATGATTTTTATATAAGGAAATTAGTTATATACAAATATTATGTACATATAATACAATATACACATATATACATAAGGAAATAATTTTAAATCATCATTTTTTTAATTTTATTGTTTATATTTTTTATTTTATTTTTAATGAAAATAATATCAACAATTATGTATTATGTATATAAAAATAAATATGAAATATATACACAATAAGTATGTGGGAAAAGTGTACATAACACCCTAGAAAATCGACTATTCAACCGTAACTCTAAAAATTATGAAATCACAACCATTTGAAAGATTATTTAATTTAGAGTATAATGGAAATATGTTTGGTTCAATTTTAGTTTGTATGGAGCCAGAATTGATATTTCAATTATCATTTTGTAGTTTTTGTAGTGTGATTATTTGTAATATGTACATTATTTTTCTTTGCAATTATTTTTATTATTTACAACACATTTTAATTTACAACTTTTGTTTGTAAAAATAATTGATTTGAAGTCAATTTATGTACAAATAAAATAGTGCAAGTTTTATACAAATATACAGGGAAAAATATTTACAAAATATTTTTAGATTTTTGAATTGAAGACCCTATCTCCCCCTACTTTATTCTTGGTCAATCAGGTCAAGTCTTGACCTTCTCTCGGGGTTCGGGTCAGTCTACATTTATTCCATAAATACATCCTTCATTTTTCTTTTCTTTTTCTTTTCTTCTTTATTCATTTATTTAAGTAGAAAAAGTGTAAAAAATGCATATTTAACAAATGCATGCAAAATGGTAATTTTATGGAATTAGTGGGTATTTACAAGCGTTTCACTATGGAAATGAATCGAAAAAAATGAATAAAGGCGATGAATTGTGGATTCATCTGCAGATAAGGTGCTTTACTGGCTCAGTCATTTGGGGAGAGAAATTTCTTTGTGGAATGACCTAAAGTCCACGTTCCTACGTAAATTTTTTCCTCTCAGACAGACAAAAATGATGAGGAGTCAGATCTCCAAGTTTACTCAGTTGTCGAACGAATCGTCCACGAGGCATGGGATCGATTCAATGATCTTACTGAGAGATGCCCTCATCATGAAATACCAATGAAGGTGCTAGGTTGGGGGACTCCAGTCAGATGTCCAGTGCCTTGTAAGTGCCACATGTAGTGTCAATTACTTGAATTGGGATGCCGAGTCTGTCCAGTCCATCTTCGAGGGGATGGCAGAGAACTCGAGCATAGTCAACTCTACTCATGCATTCCGGAAGGCCCACATCCACTGCATTACCGAGAACGTCATAAGGTGGCAAACATTTTAGACTCTGAATCCAATACAAACATGGGATATATCAGCGAGAAGTTAACATTGGTAGACGTGATTCAGAAGCAAGTTCAGGACTTGCAGATGCTGCGAGAGTTGGAGAAATCTCATCTCTGCCTCAGCAGCTGAGTGATATGACGAAGAATGGGACGGAACCGCAGCTTCAGTATCAAAAAGCTCAATCTTCTTCGACTGCACAACCTACTCAGAGATCTTTACCCGCTTCGCCCACCCGACAGATCCACTTCATCCAGAGCGAGCTGGAGACTATAAGATTGATTAGCCTTAGGAACAGTCTCATGCCAATCCCCACCAGATCACCAGCCTGGGAGACTTTAATGTTGAGTATCAAGCCACTCTTGGGATCAAAGGAATATGATATGCTCCAATTCAGCCAGCTTCACAGTTTACTTCCCCGAGCATACATCACTAGCAGCAGTCGCAATATTATCTGCAGCATGGACGTCAGCACTATCAACATCGATAGTACTACTTGCAACAGCAGTCTCACTAGAACATCAATTTGAGACCATATTCTATTCATCATCCTGCTACGCATTCACATCCGAATTATCACCGGCAGCAGCAATAGTCTTCATTCACGCCACAACGATCTCCTTAATAGTACGCTCCGCAACAACATATACAGAGGTAGGAGAGAATCGAGAGTCAGGGTTACCGTGTCAAACCAAAAACATCTTCATAATCCCTAGCACTGAATCAAATCATAAACATGCTGAGCATGCTCCAGATCGGACACAAGACTGAGATGGAGCGGGTTAATCATCATCTGGATGAGTTAACCGCACCAAAGACCACTCTTCCCGCACAGCCTCAGATGAATCCGAATAAGAAAAGAAGGAACCCAAATCAGGTAGACGATACAACAGGTACGATCTCTTTTCTGAATTTTTATCTAACTTCATTCGTCTCTGGCGAAGTAGATCGCCACAAACAACTAGTTAGGGGGAGGAGATGGCACAGGAAGAAGAGTGAAAGCGATACCATGATACACAGGATGAGGAGGAGAACCTCAAGGATAGGGATCAACCACTCGATGATAAGGGAGAGAAGGGCGGTGTTGAGATGGTCTATATGGACCTAGGCAATTCAGACAATGACACCACGCCAGGGCGTGAAGATACGCCCGAAGCTGATGTGTCCTTTCCTATTTTAGAGAGTTTTGATACTTTTAATGGATAAGTTGATCTTGATGGCAATAAAAAAGAGAGATTTGTTCCCGAAATTGTTCCTTTTCTCGATGCTTCGTATGGAAAAGTTACGAAAAAATCCAAAAAGAATGATGTTACTCTAGATACTGAGAAGTTACTGAAAGATCACATATTTTTGAAAATCCCACTTCATGATGCCTTGGATCACTTCCCTACGCTAAGGCAACAACTGAAAAATAGATGTACAATGCGTAGGAAGAAGAAATCCCGAATTGAGAAGCATATTTTGACTAAGGCAACCTCCTGTGTGATTCAGAACAGACTTCCGAAGGACTCATGATCACACTATGTAAGATGCGAGATTTCAGAAGCCGCATTCGATTGCACTCTTCTTGATAATGGTTCCTCTATCAATCTTTTACCATTGTGTTTACTCGATAAACTCGAGTTAGGTACTTTTTACAAATCTTGTTTGATCCTTTAACTTGTTAATAGATCCGTAAAAAGAACTAGGGGAATTTTGAGGAACGTTATCATAACCGTGCATGATCTATAATTTCCAGTAGACTTTACTATTCTGGACATGGAATGCCCTACACAATTACACCTTACCCTGATCATTTTCTGGAGGCCTTTCTTAGATACTAAAAAGGCCCTTTTCAATTATCATACAGGAAAGGTATATTCTCGTGCTGAGGGTGAGAAGGTACATATAGAGATGGTGAGAGAAGCATCCAATCCTGCGTCTACGGCTAGTTCCGATACTTTGAGTTCTTTAGCCACCTATAATTACATGGATAAGCTTTGATTTGATGACCTCGAGAGGTATCAAGTAGAGACCCAAGATATCCTAGAAGAGAATGGGTTCGAGATTTCAGTTCGCAGCTCTTCTGACGAAACTCTTTATTTCAGCATGGAAAGTGTAGATCACATGGAGAAGAAATCTAAGGATTTTAGGGCAGATATTTCAGACTCAGAGAACTTACAAAATGCCTCCACCTTGAAAGATACAGAGACTGATTTTTGCTTAGCCGAATTATTTTCAGATAGTCATTTTGAGGATGAGCACAGTTAAAGTCGGATGATGTTTTAGACATCTTCTATAGTCTGACTTTAGAATATGTTGACATGGTGAATGACCATAAGGCAGAAACATACACCAGCAATACCTATCCCATAATTAAATCAGAAGATGATATCGCAAATCTAGATCTGACCTTAAGCTGAAAGCCCTTCCACGAAACATGAAATATGCTTTCCTTGCGAGTCCACACCGATAGTTTCGATCATTATCAGCATATATTTGACCGAAGAACAAGAATCCCATCTGATGGAGATTCTTGAAAGAAACCGCAAGGCCATTGGGTGGACTGTATCCGATCTCCAAGCGATAAATCCTTCTTTATGTTACCATCATGTCTATCTTGATCCTGACAACAAACCTTCCAGAGAGATTCTTAAAAGATACCACAAGGCCATTGGGTGGACTGTATCCGATCTCCAAGAGATAAATCCTACTTTGTGTTACCATCATATCTATCTTGATCATGACAACAGACCTTTCAGAGAGTTTTAGTGTAGACCAAAACCCATCTTACATGATGTTGTCAAGAAAGATATCATGAAATGGTGTGACATCAGCTTTATTTATCCTATCTCCAACTTTGAATGGGTTAGCCCATTGCATGTTGTCTCGAAGAAGTCAGACATTCAGATGGTTAAGAACAGGACTGGAGAGGAGATTCTAAAGAGAGTAACCACGTCGTGGCGGATATATGTGGATTACAGAAAGTTGAACGCCATGACAAAAAAGGATCACTTCCCGTTTCCCTTTTATAGACCAAGTGATAGAATTGTTGGCAGGGAAGGAGTACTTCTACTTCTTAGATGGTTACTCCGGATGCACTCAGGTTACTATTGCCCTTGAAGATCAGGAGAAAACCACCTTCACATGTCCTTTAAGTACGTATGCCTTTAGACGAATGCCCTTTGGATTGTGCACTGCCCCCTCTACATTCCAAAGGTGCATGCTTGCCATTTTTGTGGATATGGTCGGTGATTTTCTCGAGGTCTTAATGGATGATTTTTTGGCTTATGGTGAGTTCTTTGACAAATGTTTAGCGTACCTAAACCTGGTTCTTCAAAAATGTTGAGAGGTCGATCTCGTTTTATCTTGGGAAAAGAGCCATTTTATGGTTGCAAACAAGATCGTGTTGGGGCACGTTATCTCTAAGCAAGGCATGGAGGTTCACCCTGTAAGGTGGATTTCATCAAACAACTTGATCCACCATCCAATGTAAAGTAGTTACGTTCTTTTCTGGGGCATGTCAGATTTTACTGATGATTTATTAAGGACTTCTTCAAGATTACCCGACCTTTAACTGAACTTTTAGGCAAAGACATTGATTTCTTGTTAGATGACAAATGTCTTCATGCCTTCCTCACTCTAAAAGAAATGAATCTCAGTGCTCCTGTCCTACAACTGCCTAATTTGTCTCTCCCCTTTGAGATCATGGCGGATAATTCAGATTTTGCGGTCAGGGCTGTATCAGGACAACGGAGGAATATACTTCCAGTTGTCATCCATTATGCCAGCCATACTCTAGAGGACGCATAGTGAAATTATACAGTAACAAAGAAAGAGATGTTGGCAATAGTGTTTACTTTAGATAAATTCATATCTTATCTTCTAGGCTCAAAAATCATTGTTTATACTAATCATTCAACTATCTGAATTTTATGGAAATGAAGGATGCCAAGGCATGCCTTCTTAGATTGGATTCTCTTACTCCAAGAATTTGATTTGGATATGAGAGACAAGCTTGGGGTAAAGAACGTGCTAGCTAATCACCTCTCCCATCTACAGTTAGAGCAGCCTTCAGATGATTAAACGATGGAGCTTGCAGAGAGATTTCCATATGAGAGTATCTTTGCAGTTATAGAACTCCCTTGGTATGCAGACATAGTTACCTTTTTAGTCACACAGAAAAGTCCGCAAAGTTGGTTGAAAGACTGAGTCGATAGGCTAGTGTCCGAAGCACGATATTACCATCGGGAGGATTTGATTCTTTTTTTGTAAAGGATAAGATTGTATCTACAGGTGATGTATTCCTCAGGATGAATATAATAGTGTCCTCACTCTGTACCATTCTTTAGAGGTAGGAGGGCATCATTCAGGGAAGAGGACAATACAGAAGGCACTTCAAAGCGGATTTTGGGGGCCGACTCTTACTAGAGATGCTTGCACATTTGTGGAGTTTTCAAGAATGTCAGAGAGTCGTAGAGACAATTGGTGCTTGAGATGCTACGCCAGTGCCACCTATTATCATTTGTGAGATCTTTAAGCATAGGGTACAAACTTTATGGGATCGTTTCCCTCCATCAATGGCTTTGAGTACATACTTATTGCTGTAGATTATGTAGATTATATTAACAGATGGGTGGATACTATATCCGCAAGAACCGCTGATAGCAAGACAGTGAGCAAGTTCCGAGGGAACACATTATTTCATGGTTCAATATTCCACATATTCTCATTTCAGAGGGGGTAGCCATTTCGTTAATAAGGAGATGAAAAAGCTAGTAAAGAGTTATGCCATTGATTATAGAGTTGCTTCTCCTTACCACCCACATACGAACGACATGGTTGAAGTCTCAAATAGGGAGGTGAAATCTATTCTCCAAAAATTAGTACGACCGGACAGGAAAAACTGGTCACAGCTTCTAAACCACGTTCTTTGGACATATTGTACTTCTTATAAAATTTCCTTACGTACTTCACCGTTTAGATTAGTTTACGGAAAGCCATGACATTTACCTGTAGAGATCATGCACAAATCTGAATGGGATATCAGAGAAATTTCATTAGAACTACAGAAAGCAGGAGTCAAGATAAAGTTAGATCTGAATGAGTTGGTTCAGATTCGAAATTAGGCATACGAGAACACTCTCATTGACAAGGACAAAGTGAAGCGATGGCATGACAGACATATTCGACAGAAGATCTTTGTTCCTAGACAAAAAGTTTGGTTGTTCAATGCACAGTTGTGAATTTTTCCTAGAAAATTGAAAATCAAGTGGGACGGATCGTATATAGTCAAAGAGGTGCACGACAATGGTATTATTGCTATATCAGATGTGTCACCTAGTGCAGAACTGTTTACAGTAAATGGGAATATGTTGAAATACTTCGTAGAGACTAATGATCAACTAGCCCGAGTTGAAGTGATCTACTTTGTACAGGATGCATGACAACTCTTCCCCTTCATCTCATCTTGTGCAGAAATCTATGAAGCCATTCATTTTTACTGGAGTACACATTTGTATATTCTTCACAGAATACAATCGTCCCAATTTTTACTCATGTTATATTCTTAGGATACCATATCCTAAGTATAGGGGGAATCGATTGCCCATTGATTCACACAAGTGAATTTTTGATCGTTTTACGTTTCTCTTGTATATCCTTTCATTCATTCTAGTCAATGGTCCCTAATTTTGACCACACTCTTTTCTATACTTAGGATGCCTTATCCTAAATATAGGGGGGACCGAGTGATTTCGATGATTTCATCTTCTTTATTCCTTTTATATTCCTTCGGTTGTATATTCTTTTCCTCAGTCAGCTCATTTTGTTTTCCATTATACTTACGATGACCAGATTGTATGTATAGGGGGGTCGACTAACTTTTATTCTTTTTTTCTTTTTCACCCACTTTTATTTAGCACGAGTTATGTCCTCCTTTTCTCTTTTGATGCTAAGTGGACATAGCACAAGCTAAGTATAGTGGGGTGTGTATATATTTTAAATATACTTTTGTCCATAACTCATACTTTGATGTATTTTCTGTATCTATAAAATCCATACAATGTGGATATGGGTTAACTTAAAATCCACCTCTTTATTTAATTATTTAAGAAAACACTAAAAAATAAGTAAAAATATGTTTAAAATCCTAATTTAAAATCCTATTTAAAAACCTTAATTAAAATATATTTAAAATATGTATAACACTTATTTAAATCACACATCTATTAAAATATGTGTAAAAATCATATTATACTTGTAAAATACCTTTTATATAAAACTTGTAAAATACATTAGTTACTTAACCCAAATAAAATATGGGTAATTTATAATATATATATATATATATATATTTGTACATAAAAATCACAAATTTCATAAAAAATGTAATGCTAAAATCCATAAAAATCACAAAATTCTTAAATCCTTAAAAATGAGTAAAATCCAGAAAATATACTTCATAAAAACATGGTTGCATTTGCATTATCATTTTTCAGAATAAGATTGATTTCTAGAACTAAAGATTGGGAAAGGTCTGAACGATAGAGTTTGATTATGGCTTTTAACAATCATTGTAAGGAGCGTAGTTAGGAACTGGAATTTGGATTCTTCAGGTATTTGACTTAAATCTTTGAGTTCCATGAGACCATGTTTGGGAAGTCAACTCGAAAAGTGCTTAACTAGAACACTTGGTGTCATTCGAACAACTCTTCATCATTGAACTAATTTTGGACACATGCACTTTGACTTAGCTCGACTTGCATGGGGCTACGAAGGGAAATCCATCTTGGTAGTGTGTTTCCATCCTTGCCTTTGCAGCATTGACGTCTAAAGACAGGAGAGATTGGGGATACAATAGTCGCTTCGGATGAGGGAAGGATCTACTGACATAATTTTTTCAAGACCTCAAAAAATGGATGGAATTAAAAGATGTTATATCTATCGAGGCACGAAGAAATGAATGCAATGCAATCAAATTACAAAGCCAATTCAAAGAAGAAACCATTAAATACAAATACGACCACAATGATCCGAGCTTCTACAAAAAAGCCTGGGCATCTTATTGGAGACTTAGCTACACAGGCTGGGCTTCACAAGGAGATGTGTCTACACTGGTCGCACTCCAATTATTTTATCATTCTTCTATTTTCTCTCATTATGCGATTGCGGACATAGCACGAACTGACCTCAGAAGGGAATACCTCCCTCCATGAGGAAAGAGTAGCTGGATGAGGAACCAATGGAAGTGTATAGCTGGGGTGGACAGTTTCTTCGCTTCTTTAAGCAAAAAAAGCTGAAACAATTCACACATTGTATAGATTGATTTCAAGGTTGATAGAGTTTGTGATATGAATGAGTGGATCTGAACTGGCTGTCGAGGTGAACTTAAACAATGATTTGTGCAACTTGAGGACTATTGAGGTTAAAATCCTAATCCTAGTTAAGGCTCCAACAAAATGCTTGTTTCAGGCCCGATCGAGCTCTGTCCTTTAACTGTTCTCATGAATTGGTTTAGTAAAACAAATTCATTCAAACTTTCTTTCTTATTTTTCAAATAAGTGTTTGTTAAGGGACTAGCAAAGTTTAAGTTTAAGGGGCTGATGAATCCACGATTCATTAACATTCTGTCTGCATTTTGTTTTAAATCCCTTAACAAATAAATATAAATATCCATTAATTTTCACTTTTTAACAAAATCTTAGTCATGGATAAAGATTAAGTTTTATGCATTAAAATCATGTAAATAAATTAAAGAATAAAAATAAAGAAAATAAAAAAGGCAAATTATAGATATGTATATATGTACAATGTGACTTATAACAAATAAATATAGCTAGAAAATATATTTATAACCTAATCCACGAGACCAAGTAAGTATGGATTGGTCGACAAATAAAAAAGTAGGGGGAGATAAGGAGATAAGGAAGAAAATAAATAAAACTAATTAATTGTACATCTCAGGCATTCTTCATTAATTATCCAATAAATTACAAAAAATTAAAGATTTTTAATTAATTTATATAAATATATATTTTCATCAAAATATTCCCCTAATAATTTCGAAAAATTTATATTAAAATACAAAAATAAGTTAAAAAATTTATTTTATATGTATGCCGAGAAATCCAACTTTCAAATTGTCAAATTCTCATTTTCCAAACATCATAACTTTCTCATACAAACACCAATTTCACTCTACTCACCTTTAAAGATCATAAAATAATATTCTATAATTAATGGAGGATATTTCACAAAATCGGAGTTCGTTTGCAAAAAGTCGATTTTGGAACCTAACCACATTTGGGTTTCAAGGATATCTATTTTATTTAGAACACATTATTTATTGTTTTAATAATTTTATAATTTCTAATTATTATTTTGATCTTTTATTTTAACCTTAACCTATTTAATATTTTTTTGATATTATTTATTATGTTAAATAAATCAAAAACCCTAATTTATAGGTATAAATGAACTATATGACTTATACTTTTATTTATTAATATATCTAAATTAATCTATTAAAATTCACAAAAATTCATACATAGCTTATTTGTTATTATAATATATAATAAAATATAAAATAACTATGTAATTATTTATTTATTAAATTAAAAATCAAAAAACTATTTATTAAGTATTATTTATACCTATTTATTAATATAATATTTACATTTCCTATAATATTTATTATTTATGAAAAGTAATTCTACCATATTTTAAATAATTTAATTATCTATATTTTTCATTTTTACACTTATTTAAAATTTTGTTATTTACTATTTTAATATCTAATTTATAATACATATAAAATATATCTGGCCAACCAGGTGCTCACACATGTCAGCACCTGGTGCATCTTCTTCAAGAACGGATCTGTTGGAGTTCTGTTCTAACAACCCGACTTCACCTAATTTTCCTACGCCCATTCTAACTTCTTCCTTTGATCCAAACTCTCCATCTCCTACTCCTAACCAGCCTTACACTCGCCTACCCTAGGATCTAACCTAACCTCTTCTCTATTCTCCTATAAATCTTTCCAAAGTTGGCACGAGCCAACTAACTGCTTGATGAATCTCCATTTCATCACCTTTATTCTATCATTTTGGCCTTACAAAACCTATGTAATGCATGTAAATAGCATTAAATCTTGCATAATAGCATTCGTTATTTATTGTATTATTTATATATGAAATAAGGTTTTTAATGTTAAAATGATAGAATAAAGAGAAGAAAATAAAAAGGAATAAAGTATTGAAAATATTTTATGAACCTAAACCGCAAGACCAAGTCAAGAATTGAGTTGGTCGACAAGAAAAAAAAGTAAGGGGAGATAAAGGCCAGAAATAGAATAAAATGTTATTTATTCAATCTTTATTTATGCATTTTTTACACCTATATTATTATTTATTATTTATTCATCAAATAAAGAAATTTTGTACATAAAGTTCGTAGATAATAAAAAAATACAAAATAGAGTTTGTACAAAAATATTAAAAAGTGTGCAATTTATACACAAAATAAAAAGCCAAAAACCAAACTTCACAGACCCACATATTTTAAATAAAAACTCAAAACATATTAAAATCACCTCTAATTATATATAACTTTTCGCAAGCTATTTAATGGTAGCGTTCTTATATTTTTTGGAGTTACTGTGTGAAAGTTAGGTTTTTTATTACCATTGTACATAAACTTGATTAAAATATTCAATTTATTCATTTCTTTTTATTTTTACAAATTCATTTTTTATATATTTCTAAATATTGTTTATAACACATGTGCATAAAAACTAGAACAAAACTATAAAAGAAAATGTAAAATAAAATAAATTTATGTAAAATACATAGTCAAAAAACCTATAATTTTATTTGTATACAAATAAAAGTGGATTTTAATCTTTTATTTATTTATTCTTTATATTTTTATAATATAGTAAATATTATTCATTTTCCATTAAAAATACAAACCCAAAATAAAACTCAACATAATACATTAAAATAAAAATATGTACATAAAATATAGGTAAGATACCTATGAATATACCTATATAATATGCATATTTATTTATTCAAGTGCACAACTATCATCATAAAAATCAAATAAAAATATATTTATACTAACAAAAATAATTTATAAATATATAAAATAAAAGAATAAAATAATAAAATAATATATAAAAAATGTATAAAATATTGGTAAATATACTTGTCAATACACTAATAAAAATTAACTAGTAATAAATAAAGCCAAAAAAATATGTAAAAATCATAATAAAATACTACAGAAAATAATAAACATTTTTTTGTTTTATACTAAAAAAATAATAGAATCATATACTATTTTTAATTAATTATTGTTTTAATAAATTTCATGTTTTGTCGTTTAGCGGCCTTTGTGGCCCAATCTGAGCGCTTCACAAGTTGACTTGGGTCAGCTTGACCCCCACCTCCAGAATTGACGCAGCGTGTCCACTCCCCATTTTTCTGATATTTATCCTGCATGATATGTCGATCAATCACCTTTGCATCCTTCACAAGAAATACTCCCAAATCATTGTACATACACGCTCGGTCCTTTGATCCGTCGTACAAAGCATCGATTCTTTAATATCGCCCGATCAATAAGGGTACATCATCATGTTTATAAAGAAATAACAATGCATTCCCTTCAAATTTTGGTCATCTCCCACCCCTGAAAACCCATAGCCTCGGCCAAAGCGAGCTTCCTTGTGACAGATGGAGAAATCCTGAGGTCCTCGATGGTCAAAGACGGGCGGAGGTGCCCCCACGGCCATCATCACCAGTGGTCCTGCTCCCTAGCATCCAACCAGATTTGAGATGCGTTATTTATCATTTTCCAGGTAATTGTACTTTATAGCATCGGTTTTATGCATTTTAATTAGGGTTTAAGTAGTTAACGTAAGTCCCTTCATAGTTCACCGGAGATCCGCTCTGGCGAACGATTCCACAGTAATCTTGCCGTGTTCTGACCCCCATTTCATTCCCTACCCATTTCTCCATCTCCCTGAGCCATCAACCCAAACAGGATCTCTTTCATTCAGCGAATGATAGCTTCCCTCCTCCACCTTACCGGAAGCCTTTCCTCCCATCTCATTTTTTTGAGCTAACAACTTCATTTTTGGCCAAGGAACTACCCCTCGAGCCACTTGTTCTTCCTGTGTAGGTCACGCGCTCAAATAAATTTGACTTGAAGTTTCCCAGGTCCTCCTCCTTTCTCGAGCTCGCTAGGCCTCTTCATGGGGTCCTGGACCTTCTTGTGCACAACAGTAATAGCGGAACACCTCTAGACGTGTAGAGCATCTCGCCAACAAAGAAGACTACCAGAGGACGGAGAAATCAATGATCGAATATCGCAGTAGGGACCTTCTTCCCTGTTATTTGAGCGAAGAAGCAGTCGTCCTATATGGGGAGGCACCCCAGATTTGATTGTAGCCATCCATCTTCACCACGTTTCAGTCGTTGAAGAAGACTCAAGATCTGATCCAGACCGATCATAGGTGAGGTGGTATCGGCTCACCCGAACTCTCTACGTGGATACGTGGATGGATAATCACTGTCCGTGTGTGCCTATGTTCAGGGTAAATTGCAAATCTCGCCCTACATTTTTGTATTTATTATATAGTCATGTAAATAAAATGTATCATTATAAATAAAATGGATATTTTGCAACTAGGACCCTGAGATTCTTGTATTTACAATTAGGTCCTGTCCAAGTCACCTTACATGCCATCCCACGTGAGGTGGCAAAATTACAGGGACACCCCTACAAGTTTTTGTATTTATAAAAAGTCCGATAAAATGAAATGGATGTTATATATTTTTGTGAAAATTACTGAGAGACCCCAGAACTTTCTAATATTTGCATTTTGGTCCCTCCCAGCAGGCATCACGTGTAGTCCCATGTGATGGGTAATTTGCATGTATACTTCTAGCGATTTTGTATACGGTAAAAAAGTTCATTAAATTTTTAATTATGGTGTTTAGTTTTTGGAAAAAAATTCATCCGTGCCCTAATGTTTATTTTTATTGTATTCATGCCCCTACTTATGTATTGAGTCCAGAAAACAAAAACCCTAAAAATAGAAAATGATAAAATCATAAAGCTCCGAAATCTAACAAAAATATAAAAATCCTACAAATATGCCAAAAATATGTTTTTCTATTTTATAATCTTGTTTATATATATACGTTTATATATTAAAATTAATTTGGGTAATTTTGGGAATTATTTCTATTTTGAAAACTCAAATAAATTTCAGATTATTTATTAATCCCTTACTAGGATATTTTTTACTTTAAAAATAAATAACAATTAGCAAAATTTCCAGAAAAACAACAAAAAATTAGAAAATTATAAAAATCACAAAAAAAATATTTATTGTATTTTATCTATTTTTACATATTTATGTATTTACAGTATCTATATATACTATATTATATTTAGAGAACGGGGAAGCTGCTCTGCGGAGCAGCCAAGCTGGCTGCTGCGTGGGGCAGTTTCCCCCCCTTTTTTTTTGAAAATTTTTTTATGTTTAATCATATATATATCCCTCCTACATGTCATTCAAATTTCGTGAGAAACGGAGACTCCTATGCCCTCCATCTAGAACAGGTACTTTACAACAAATTTCAGGCCGTTAAATTTTACCTATTCTAGATGGAGGGCATAGAAGTCTCCGTTTCTCAAGAAATTTGAATGACATGTAGGAGGTATATATAGATGAATAAATATAAAAAACTTTCAAAAAAAATAAAAAATGGGGGGAAACTGCCCCACGCAGCAGCCAGCTTGGCTGCTCCGCAGAGCAGCTTCCCTTTTCACTTATATTTATACATATACATATATATATCTTTCATTTAAATAATAAAAAGGAAATATAAAAATTGAAAATATAAATATAAAATACAAAGTTTTGAAACCAAAAATAAAATAAAAAATATAAAATTAAAAAGACACAAAAATAATAAATTGAATAAGATATAAAAGGCAGATTTTTTGTGCACTTATCATGCTTCCTCTTCCTATTTGCTCCCAGTGTTTGACCTCTACACGTGCTTACACCTATACATCTTTATCGTAGAGTTATAATAAATTTTAAATCCACATTTTTGATATTTCATTTCTTGATTCTTATTGTGGGTTAATTGTTGATTGATTGAGATTTTTTGAGCGGTCAATCCATCGACCGATTTCTAGACCCTCGACAGATCCCAGTTATCAAATGACGCTGTTGTGGGGGAGCAACGCCGCGTAGAAGGAGACTATTTGATTTTTATCTTATATCTTTTGTTCATTCATTCATTTATTATTGCATTTATTTATTTATTTATTTATTTATTTTCCACTTTTATTTGATATTGTTGTGAACTGTTCCGACCATCTTCTTTGTTTGACTTTAATGCGAGGGACATGCGTGAAGGAGGACTTCTTACGAGGACCGGTGCATCTAAGCAAGGTGGAGTTAGTTTTTCTTTCTCGGTTGATAGGGGAGGGCATCGAAGGCCGAGCAAAGGAGAATTTCATAGAACAATTTATTTATTCATTCATTTATTATGTATATTTATGTGAGAGAGTGACACTTGGCATGTAATAATCTAGGACTCTCCACACTTTGACTTCCTCAGATCCAGTGCCTGAGGGATTGTTCCCTTGGCAGCCTCAACAGTTTTGATGCTTTTTCACTTTTTACTTTATTTTTATTATTTTGTGTAAATGAGCCCTACTTCAGGAATTGTTTGTCGATAAATTAAGGTCCAAAGCCCCTAATATATTTTCATGTACCTATAGATGCGCTTTTGGACTTAGTCAAATATAATGGTGGTTATTTAGATTCAAACTTGCACCCCATGAGAAACGTCGTACAACGCTGGCAAGACCAGTTGTGACGGGCACCAAGACGTCTTCAAGATCAAAACTTAGGTTTTGATTCTGAATAATTTGCATTTTGTGCTTCACGATAATAGAAATTTCTCACCTAGGGCAATTTCATCGAATTGCATTTGCATATAGTCCAGTTTTTCAATCTTGGTATGCATCTCGCATGGAGAGAGCTGGGAAGCACTGTAAGTTTTCTTACTTTGCATGCATCAACTATTCCTGACTTGCACAGCTTTTCCGATCTCTTCCCTCTGATTTTGCTCACGTAGAATGCTAAATGGAATTGGAAACCACGTTAGACATGTGCATTGAAAAACAACCAAAAAAGGTAATAACCAAAATAAATTCGGGACTACCAACTCTACTTGATCTCTAAAATGAAATGAAATGGATTCCTTGTATTGGGGAGGGCAACTCCCTCCTTGTATTCACATTTTATTCCTACGCACACACTAAGGATTAGTGCCAAAATCCCAAGCCTATATTTGTGTTGTGCAACATTGAGATGATCACCTAACTCTAAAATCGACAAGATAAAAAGACCATATCCTAATCTTCAATCTGTCGAGCAGGTGACTCAAGGTTTGCTTTTTTGTATTGATTGTGACTTGGAGTCCTTGCATTTTCACATCTCTTTGAGTTTGCGGTCATGTACGTTTGAGTCATTATTTTTCATCTTTGAGTCTCTCTACATCTCTTAAATATATACATCTCCTCACTTGCATCAAGTCGTGATATTGGGTCTTGCTCACCTTCTTAGCTCGATTTTTCCTCTTCTCTACTTGCCCACATCACCCACATCTAGTCCAGTTCTAGGAGACCTTCTCCTTGAACCACAATTTTGATTGTGTCCACCTTCATCTCACCCACCCTCCTCATGTCCCCGGTATCATCCTTTTATTACCTAGGATTGTTGTGCATGTGGATATAGCCCACATCGAGATTTTGACTTACATTGATGATTATAATAAGTCGGGCATGTTTTGAAGATGCTGAGATTGATATCCTTCTTTTGGTGGATTTGACTTCCTATATGTGCATAAGAGCTTATTGAGGACTTTGATGAAGCACGATCATTAGGTGTAATTCTTTATCGAGGATTTTTGATCTCGCACATCAAATTGTGGATGTGACATTTTTTGATGATTTGATGATGATTTCACGGGTTATGGTTGATCTATCTATTTTAAAGTTGCTACTATATTTATTTAGAGACTTGATAGACTATATTGATTTGGACTTCAGAGCAATGGTGATCGGAACCCACATGATCTCTCATCTTCTTGATTAACCTATCCCCGATCTCCTGATTCTATTGTCCACCTATGGCACTCTGAAGGTTTTTTATTATATTTTGTGTCATTTCACCTAGATTGATTGAATTGAAGGACTTACTGTGCTTGACATGATTATTTATACCTATATCATCTTATGCCCTCTTGAGGTTTGATTGATTGATTGACTTTGAGGACCTAAGATATGAAGCTAGAAATCCCATGACTTAATTAACCTAGTTTGCATTGTTCCCGAGGACCATCTGCCGGAAAATGCAACACTTTCTTTACGCTTGGTTTCCCTGCTGATTATGTCTCCTAGCTGTTATAGCTCGGAACCAAGTCATCTGATATGCTTTCGGTCCCCATTGATTTGATGTTTATCCAACCTATTGGATCTTGAGACCCATCTGACTAGACTCCTTTGAGTCTGCTTTCCTTGACGGTCCATGATTGATCCAAAATTTACTCTTTTAATTATGTCAAATTGACGATTTCATTACAATCAGATAAATTCGAATCGATCAAACAATAACCTTACGGAACGAATAAATCGATGAGTTAATAAATGTATGGTTTGATGTTTTTCTAACTTGGCCAAGCCCCATGGTCGACTCAAGGAGGCAACATAACAACTTCAGATCAAGTTAGATGAATTAGATCACAGTTTTTCAAGCAGGATTTTTTGTATTTTTTATGCGATAAAAATGCAAATGCATAAATGTAATTGAATTAAGTTAACAAGAAAATACACAACTTAGCCAAATTAATTTTAATATGAAATTGATCCGAATCAGCCAAATTATATTTCTCTTGAAAATCTAATCCAACGATGAATGCAAAATGTATTTTTTTGAATTTTTTATGCTTTAGATGCACAAATGAAAAATGCAAACTTTTTGGGGATTTTTATACAATTTTTCGTACAAACAAAATGAAAAAAATATGAAAAAATAACTAGAAGTAAATATGATGAAATGAAGCTACAATATTTTTTTGGAATTTTTTGATAATATATGATTTTTTATGAATTTTTTAATAAAAATAGAGTGATTGTGAGTATTTAATTCCAAATTAATCTACGAAATAAATTTGTTCAATAGAATAAAATAATCGTACATTTCGCGATGTAACCCTGGCGAATTTGTTTATTGTAAAATAATCGTTAAAATTTAAATAAACGTTTATACTGTTGGGATATTTGCATATTGGACCCTGCATGTTATTTTTATTGCATTTATGCCCCTGTCAGGCTGTGTATTGTTTATGTGCTTCATGTATTTATTAGAAATACCTATCTTGCTCCTAAAAATCCGCGAAAATTAGTATAGATGCCCCCTACCATGTTGATTCACGCCACATAATTATTTGATATTTTGAGCATTTTATCCATTTATTAAAAATAAAAAAGAAGCCATTTTTACCCTGTTTAAAATATAAAATACCAAAAAAATATGAAATGTATTTGAAAAATTACAAAAAAATTATATATGATACATTTATATAGATATTGAGTCCAGAAAATGAAAAACCCTAAAATAGAAAAAGAAAATATAAAAATTTCAAGAAGCTCCAAAATCCTTAAAAAAATGAAAACCCTTCAAAAATACCAAAAATATGTTTTCCTATTTTATAATTATTTATAGACTATTATTAATGTATTAAAACTAATTTGGGTAATTTTGAGACTTATTTTTTTATTTTTAAAACCCAAATTATTTTCGCCTACTTATTTAATCCCTTATTAGGGATCTTTTTGGAATTAAAAATACATAAAAATTAGTAAAATCCCATAAAAATAACAAGAAGATATAAAAAGCCCCAAAAAATTATTATTATATCTTATTCACTTTGAGTATTAATATATGTATGTATCCATATCTTACATCTCTCTCTCTTCTCTTATACATATCTATATATATCTATATATTATATAATTCAAAATATAAAAAGAAAACATAAAAAAATATAAAACATAAAAATAAAAAAATTATAAAAACAAAAAAAAAGATATAAAATTAAAAACCCACAAAAACAATAAAGAAATGGACATGAACATTGAATTGAATGAATACGCGTTTAACTCCACCACACAACCATTCGCCTCCTAGTGTTCGACCTCTACTTGTGCTTACACCTATACACCTTGCATGTAGAGTTATAATAAATTTTAACTCCACATTTTTGATATTAATTGCATATATTTTATTGTGGGTTAATTGTTGATTAACCGAGGATTTTTGAAAGGTCAATTCAGCGATTGGATCTCTCTCGTTGTGAGACTTCCAGACCTCCGAAATCCCTCGTTCATCAAATGGCGTCATTGTCGGGGAGGCAACAGATTTTGTATGGTTGTTCATTCATTTATTTAATTTCTTTGTTCATGTCCAGTATCTATTTTATTATTTATTTATTTGATTACTTATTGACATTATTGATTGATTGTTCTGATCTCCATCTTTCTTTGTCTTTGATGCGAGGGACCGCCAAGCGACTGAGGACCTCCTAGAGGACCAATGCACCCGAGCGAGCGGAGCCGGCTTTCGACCTAGCTGGTAGGAGAGAGCATTAAAGACAACGGGAGAAGAAAATTTGCAGACTGTCTCTATTTTTATGTATTTTATTATGTATATTTATGTGAGAGAGAGACTTAGAAACTTGTAATAATTCAGGACTCTCACAGGTACACTCCGACTTCCCGAGGTCCATTGCCCGAGGTATTGTTCTATGGGGGGCCTCGACGGTTTTGACGCTTTTTCCTTTTTTAATTTATTTTTATTATTTTGTGTGAATGAGCCCTAGATTAGGAATTGTTTGCCGATAGATTAAGGTCCAAAGCTCTTAATATATTTGCATGTATCTGTAGATGCGCTTTTGGACTTGGTCAAATTAATAATTGTTGGTTATTTGATTTCTAACCCGTGTGCCGTGAGAGACGTCATACAGCGTTGGCAAGACCCGTTGTGGCGGGCACCGAGACATCTCCAAGACCGGACTTAAGGGTTAGACTTTGAATAACCAACATTTGGTGCTTCACGATAATAGCAGTTACTATCCTAGGGCGATTTCATCGGATTGCATTTTCATATAGCATAGGTTTCAATTCTGTTATGCATCCCATATGGAGAGAGCTGGGAAGCACTGTAAGTCTTCTTACTTGGCATGCATCATTGATTCTCGACTTGCATGGATTTTCCGACCTTCTCCCTCTGTTTTTAACCACTTAGGATGATAAATGGAAATTGGAACCTCGATAGGCACGTGCATTAAAAATACCCAAAAAAAGTGAAAACTTAAATAAAATCGGGACTACTAACTCTATTGGACTTAAAAGAAAACATAATGGACTTCCTTGTCTCAGGTATAGCAACCCGCTCATCGTATTCCTTTTAATTGCTCACATACACTCTAAGGAGTAGAGCCCAAATCCCATCAAGCCTCCTAAGTATTTGTAAAACTTTGTGTTTCTCACCTAACTCTAAAACCGAAAAGATAAACAACCGTCACCTGACGATCTTCACTGTGTCGAGTAGGTGAATTTGGTGTTTGCCTTGTGTATTGATTGTGATTTGGAGTCCATCGCAGTTCCATCTCGTTTAGAGCCTACAGTCCCGTCCGTGTGAGTCGTGCATTTTTCATCTTTGAATCTCTCTACCTTTCTTATACATATATCTCCTCATTTCAATTAAATCATGATATTGGCGCTTGAGCTCAATTATTCTTCGCCAAGTCCTTCGTTTTCCTCTTCTTCACCACCATCCTCGTATCCACCGTACCATCTATTCTATCCCCATCTTCTCCAGTTTGAGGAGAGCATGCTCTTCGGACCACCATTTTGACGGAGTTTCCACCTTGTGCGGAACACACAATTTTGTCTATGTCTCGATCTTCTCGCCCGCCCTCCTCATCCCCTCTGTATCACTCTTCTACTACTCGGGATTGTTGTGCATATCAATGAGGCCCGCATCGAGGACTATTTGATTATACAAATTAATTGAGTAAGCCGGACCCGCTATTAAGGATGCTGGGATCGGTGTGCCCATGGGATTGTGATCAGATACGTGCATCTTTTTGAGGTTATTTGATTTTGGGCACAAGCATAAGTGTGATGCATTATTGAGGAATTTTTGGTCTCCCACACCGGATTGAGGGTGTGATGCATTTTGATATTTCGCTGAGGAATTCATGAGACCTGATTGATTGAACTACCTATTCAGTTCGACCCGTCTTGATTCAGATTTTGGATTGACTATCTTGAAATATGCTTCATGATAACGGTGCCCCAAAGCACAATGAACTTCCGCATCTTCTTGATTGACCCACCCTTGATCTCTTGACTCTTTGATCCACCCATGGCACTTTGAGGATTCATGATTATCATTTGTGCCATCTTAACTGATTGGATTGACTTCGAGGGATTGCATTATGATTGATATTCTGTTGTCCCTCCACTTGATCGTATGCCCTCCTGTTGATTGATAGTATTTCGAGGACCTGAGATTCCATGCCAGCATTCCCATGACCTTCACTGATCTAGATTGCATTACTCCTCGAGGACTATCTGCGAAAGAATGCGACACTTTCTCGGACTTCGGTTTCATGCTCTCTTTTTGGGTTGCCATTGTGTTGGGACCCGGAACCGAGTCAGATGATATGCTTGATTGGCTTCCACCAGTGATTGTGTACCTGACCCGTCAGTACACGAGGCCAATATATTGGCTTCTCTCCTTGACGATCCTCGCAAGGACGAGCCTTGATATTCTGGTAACCCGATGCTTAGTTCATAGCTCTCTGAGGGTTATCTGCGAGAGGCTATGACACATTAAATCTTTGATGGTCTCTTCTGCTGGTAGGTTGTCTGTCTTCCACCAAGACCATATGCTCTGTGGATCCTTTTGAGGGATGCGACTCCTTTGAGCCTCTTTCTCTCCTTGAAAACACTCGCAAGGACGAGAGGTACTCTGATTATTCACTATGTAGCTTACATCACTTCCCGAGGACTATCTGTGGAAGGATATGACACTTTCTTTACGATCGGCTTCACTCACTTATGGTGCCTGCATCTGTTGGGGCATGAAGCCGATTCATCTGATATGGGCAGTCGGTCTCCCTTTCTGATTGTGCACCCAATCTAATGGGATACGTGACTGACGTGGCCAGACTCCTTTGAGTCCGCTCTCCTTGATGGTCCTCGCAAGGATGAGCTCTTTTTTTATTATTCCTTGACTAGCTCGTAGCTCCCCGAGGGTTATCTGTGGGAGACTACGATATATTTCCAATCTGATTGGTCTCCTATGTTGGTAGCCGATTTTTCGACTACGGAGACCACTATGTGGGTCCGTCTAATGGATCCGGCTCCTTCGAGCCCTTCTCTCTCCTTGATGACCCTCGTAAGGTACAGACACATTCTGACTATTACTTGCCTAGATTGCATTACTCCCCAAGGACTATCTGCGGCAGCATATGACACTCTCTGTATGCTCGGTTCCCCTTGCTGACTGTGTCTCCGATCTGCGGGGCACGGAATCGAGTCATCTGATATATATGATTTTGGTACCATCCTGAGTTGCATATCCAATCTGCAGATCATGGGACCCATTAGATTAGACTCCTTTGAGTCTGCTCGCCTTGACGGTCCTCGTAAGGTTGAGCTCTTGATATCTGCTATTTCCATGCCTAGATGGCAGCACGTTCCCCGAGGGTTGTCTGTGGGATGCTGCCACATTCTTTAGACTCTCTGGTCTCTTCTGCTGGTAGTCATTATGTCGCCTACCGAGACTGATACTGATGATCGATCTAATGGATCACTGACGCCTTTGCATTCGCTCACCTTGACGACCCTTGCAAGGTTGAGTGTCTGACTGAATATTCGATGATTAGCATGTACCACTCTCCGAGGGTTATCTGCGAGAGGGTACATCATTTTCTAGGTACTTGGCTTCATTTCTGGTGTCTCCTGTCTGTTGGAGCATGAAGCCAAGTCTTTTGAGTTGTGTACTCGGTCTCCTTCTGATTGTGTCCCCATTCCATTGGAGCACGGAGTCGAGTTTCATGTTGTGTGTACTTGGTCCCCTTTATGTTGTGCATCCGATCTACGGATCACGGGATCAAGTCTTCAGATTATGGTGTGATTCCTTGCTCCTTTGAGTCTGCTCACCTTGACGACCCTCGCAGGGTTGAGCCATGTCTTGTGGTATTTGGTGTACCCCCTGATCTTCCGACCTCATGACAACCGAATACCTCGACGTATCTTGTTCCTTACCTTTCCCTACCTTATTGGGACTCTGATTGACTGGAGGAATCTGTATTGTTCCTTCTTCCTCCCGGTCTTTCTGTACCGGCTCTATTCCCTCATGCTGACCCTATGAGCCGATTGACTGCTTCATGCTACCGGACCCGATATCTGTCCTTTCGATCTATTTTGCTCCGGTCGCCGACACCCACCCGACTGCATATCCGGGTGTCTTACACTGTTTGATTGCGTCACAGTTCTCACGGGGAGACGATGACGCGAGTACGGTATTCACTTATTAGATACCGTTCTGTACTTCACCAGTTCTTCACCACTTGTATATATGTGTGCCTTGTTCATTCTTTCTCCCCGCATGTATGTGTTCCCTAGATATGTTGCCATATCTTCGTGTCTACACGTAGGACGTACCTTGTCCTAAGTATACGGGGTACACACCACATTGTTCTTTCCTCGTTCAGTTTCGTCACTCTTGTTGTTGCCTATACTTAGGGATATCTCAACCTTAAGTATAGGGGGAGTGATGCATATATTCTCCACGATCTTTTCATCTATCTGTATATATCTACCTTTTCTTCTTTTCTTCTTTTCCTTTTCATATTTCTTTATCTAAATAAAAGGTGTCGCCCCTTTGTGTCAGTTTTCTGTACTTAGGACGTACTTTGTCCTAAGTATAGGGGGGTGCACCTTGTTAATTCTTTGATCTGTTTATTCTCACCTGTGGCCCTCCCTGCCTAGTGTACATCCTGCTATACTTAGGATTATTTAATCCTAAATATAGGGGGGGTCGGTCAACTTCTTATTCATTTACATCTTCATTCTTTCATTCTTTATTTAGTCTTTGAAGTATAGGCTTTTCTATACTCAGCACGAGTTATGTCTTCTCTTTTTCTCTTTGACCTATGAGGACATAGCTCATGCTAAGTATAGGAGGGTCGTATATACTTCGTATATACTTTAGCCATAACTCATACTTTCGAATAATTATTAATAAATATGGCTAAAAATATGATATAATCTTCTTATTCCTCGGATTCTTTTTGTATATATTGATTAATAAATCAGGTTAAAAATATTTTTTGCAAAGTGATTTTAAAAATGGTGTGAACTGTTTGGAAAACTTTTTGTGAAATATTTTCAACCTTTGAAAAAATATTTTGATTGCAAAAATTCTTATATTTATGTGAAATAAAGGATTTGAAAACTTATTTGCAAATGATTTTGAAAACATTTTTAAAATATTTTGAAAAATTTATATATAGTGTTTGCAAAATCTTTGCAAAATGGCTTTCAAATGTTTGTATATATTTGCAAAAATTATTTTGTACTATAGTTTTCAAATGATTTTCAAATAAATTTGAGGAATAAAAGCATCATAATAAATAACATAAAATAAAATAAATGAAAAATAAAATACATGAAACTCTTTATCAATTGTATATACACCTAAATAAATCACTTTGTTAAAACCTATAAATTCTTCAAGACCTGTAAAATAAAGCGACACACCCGTGTAAATAGTTGTACATATTTTATACTTTGAGTGCCAAAATTATTTGCAAAAATTCTTTGTGTAAAAACTCTTCTCTTTGTCTTCAATATTCTTTGAAAAATTGCATTATTCTTTTTATATTTGTATATAGCATTTGCATAGAATTCATTTTTTTATTGAGCTTGATGATTGAACTAGTCCAATAAAGTCGAAGATTGGAGCTTGGTTGGGCCTCACCGCACCTAACTGCACTGGAACCTTATGGGAACTAGGTTTAAGGTACTTCAGGTTCTATTCATACTTAATTCTTTGAGAAATCAGGGCTGGGTTCAAGTCACCTCAACTGACTAATAGAACTTTTTGAGACACACGCATGATTCTTGTTGACCGTGACCTAACTTGGACACCTGCACCTTTCACTTGGCTCGACCCAATTGGAGTGGTGAGGGGGCTGGATTTGCCAGTCTGAGACGCACACAGGTGGAAACATTCGTCCTCATCTAGGGAGGGAAGTGCACCCCAACCTGGTCCAGTTTTAATGAAGTCGAATGACAGGAGAGTGTGGGTTGTGATAATGCTTCAAAAAAGGGATAGTCTTCTGGCTCGAGAGGAAAAAGTCCTTATGTAAATGTTGTTGTAAATAGTATGTTGAAAAAAAAGTGGACATGCTTGAAAATAAAAATAAAAGTGCCTACCGTAGTATGTATATATGTCGTATAGAAAATAAGCAAGCTTGAGCATCAAAGTTATACCTTGTTAGCCTGCAGCAGGATGACTTGACTACACTGGTCTTGCATCCTAGGATAGGTAGCTACACTAGCTACCATCCATTCTTTTCCCCTCCTCCTTCTCTTGAGTTGGATGCCACTTGAACTTAAAAGGGAATACCCCACTCCTCGACGGTAGAGGGCTGGATTGGGGAATCTTTGGGTTGTCATTCTGGAGAAGTCAGTTCCTTTGTCATTTCCGTTAGGCTAGTTCTGACCTGGCTATTAAGGAGATCTGAACCGAGTTCTGTGACTCTTGGAGGCTGTTGTGTTTTAAATTTGGTTCTCGACTAGGTTCCACACACATTATTACACCAAGGTCTAACCTGTGCTCATGACTTTGATTTTGTACAGATGAGTTTAACAATCGTGATCAATTCAATTTATTTTTTAAATTCTTTATTTTTGCTTTTTCTTTTCTTCTTATTCTTTATTCTTTTTTTACTTATTGCAAAACGTATTTGCTAGGGACTAGCAAAGGCAAGTATAGGGGGGTGATGAATCTCCATTTCAACACCTTTATTCTATCATTTGGGCCTTAAAAACCCCAGCAAATGCATGTAAATAGCATCAATTTGTCTATAATAGCATTCATTATTTATTGTATTAAGTGTACATAAAATAAGGTTTTTAATGCCAAAATTATAGAATAAAGAGAAGAAAAGAAAAAGGAATAAAATATTGAAAATTATTTATGACCCTAACCCCGATACCAAGTCCAGAATGGAATTGGTCAACAAGGAATAAAGTAGGGGGAGATAAGGGTCAAGAATACAATAAATATTTCATTTATTCATTCTTGATTAATGCATTTCTGACACCTATTCTGTATCTAATTATTTTTTCATCAAATAAAGAAATTTTGTACATAAAAGTTGTAGATAATAATGTAAATAAAAATACAAAATTGAGTTTGTACAAAAATAATATATAGTGTACATTCTATACTCAGAATAAAAAGCCAAAAACCAAACTTCACATACCCATATCTTGCAAATAAAAACTCAAAACATAGCAAAATCACCTCTAACTGTATATAACTTTTCAAGATCTATTTGATGGAGGTAGTTTCATAATTTTTGGAGTTATTGTGCAAAAGATAGGTTTTGGGCACCTATTGTACATAATACCGATTAAAATATTCAATTTATTCATTACTTATTATTTTTACAAATTCATATTTTATACTTTTGTAAACATTATTTATAAGATACATGTACATTAAAAGTAGAATCAAACCTAAAAGAAAAAGGAGAATAAAATAAAACTATGCCAAAACATAGGCAAAATACCTATACCTATACTTATACAAATAAACTCATAAAAATCAAATAAAAATATACTTATACACACAAAAATAAGTTATAAATTTATAAAATAAGAAAATTTAATAATAAAATAAAATATATAAAATAAAAATAAATTATACAATATACATAAAATATACCTATACATACACCATTAATAATTAACTTGTAATAAAATACATCAAAAAAATAAATAAAAATCGTAATAAAATACTACGTAAAATAATTAAAGAAATTTATTTTATACTCAAAAAATGATAAAATCATTTACTATTTTAAATTAATTATTCTATAATAACCCTATTGTTTTGTCTTGTAGTGAGCCTACATAGACCAATGGCAGGGCTCCCTCTGTTGACCGCAGGTCAACTCCTCAGTCTCTGGTCCTAGCCTCTGACAGAGCATTTTTTTGCCTAATTTATCGATATTTTCACGCTTGATACGTCGGTCGATAGTACTTTGACCCTTCAGGAGAATTATTCCCTATACAAACATCATCCACGCCCAAGCTATAGATCAAGGAATGGATCATCGATGCGGTTACTACACCTTGTTCTTCTCGCCAATTCGTCAACAACGTGTACTTGACTCCCCACATGTTCTGACAAATCACGAGGAGCCCTGTTTCTCCCTTTTTCACGCACAATGCGTTTCTCGAGAGGGATGGGACCCTTCACAAAGATTATTCCTAAAAGTACCATGATACACGCCCTATCCCATGCTTCCTTGTACATAGCCCCGATTCTTTGAGATTCGCCGGCCAAAAGGGTGCCGCCATTGTGTATAAATAAACAACCTCCTTCTCCCTTTCAATTTTGATCAGTCTTCAACAGTCTCCCTTCTTCGTATTCGGTCTAGGTGGCGTCCTTGCGACAGGAGGAGCCCTCTGGTACCTTGAATCGGTCGGAGATGGCGGAGGTTGCACCCACAGCCTCCATCGTCGGCGGCCCTGCTCCTTGGACTAACAACCAGGTTTGAGCTGCGCATTTCACTCATTTTATTTAGGATTTTGTATTAGCATGTTCTTTCTGTCGTTTAATTAGTCCGCTCCGGCGAACTCATTCATCGTGTTACCGACGCTGTCCAACCACCACTACGCCACCATTTCGTTCCCTATCACCTTCTCTTCATCCCAGGCACCTCCATATCACTCAGATCCCCTTGGATTTGAGGATCAGGTCTCCAACTCTACCACCCTCACCGGCGACCTCTACCGCACTCATCTTCTACCCAATCCGCCCAATAAATGCCCCCAGCCCCTCGTTTTGCTTGTGCGTGCCATCTTGCAGGTGCTGGGAGCCAAGGACCTGCGTAGGGTCGATTTTGACGAAGAAGCAAGCACCAGGATCTCGTTCATCTCCGCAACCTCGCCTGAGCACCACCAAGCTCCAGGAGCTCGATTGAAGGTATCACTGGATGCAGAAGCCTTCCATGAACCTGAGGAGACATTCGGCGGTGACGGAGGGGGACGGAATCGGTCGGTATTCTTGGTCGAAGCTCGCCAGCGACGACATTCTTCCTCGTTCTTCCATCTGCCTTCATCACCGTCCGATCAAGAGGAGGCTCCCTATTTTGATCAGCGTCGTTGGATGCAGCCATCGCCCACCGTCAGATCAGCTCGACTGATCTAATCTCCCCCATCCATCAGCCAACCGGTACCACCCGTGGGATGTGCGATGCGTGTCAAGTGGATGAAGCCCATGAAGGATATGGAAATTATCGTCAAGCGCATCACGGAAGCGTCGTATCGGATACGACGAAGAATGACTAGTCGTACTAGTTGTTCGATGCAGCGGAATTTAAAATTTTTTATTTGATGAAACCACATGATTCGAGAACCATTCTCAGATCGTTTCATCTATAACCACAACAAGTATAATGCAATACCTCTTGAAGCATGGTTGATCGAGTCTCTAAAGGAAGAGACCTCCTGTCTCAAGTCCGATCGTCGGCGAGACCGCATGCGAGCGCGGGGATGAACCGTGTTGTCCTCGTAATCCAAGAAGATGATCAAAGCGTGGTTGCTCCTGATCTCGTCGCATGAGATCAATTGTCTCCTTCGTGAGAGGAACTCTCCAAGAAGATGGAGAACCGAAGAACGTCGAAGCGGCGGCGCGGTGGCGAAGGCGACGACGGTTCTCTCCTCTAGGGTTTGGTGGTCGACCACCAATTAGAGGGAGAGAGGGTAGACGTGTACCAAGAAAGAGAGAGAGAGATAGAGAGAGAGAGAGAGAGCTCCATTATTCATGTGTCAATAGAGAGCATGGTATGCCTCTCTATTTATAGGGTTTTGGGATCCATGGATCTCAATCCATGTGACATATAAAATCAATTGATAAGATTGATTTATGTCAATCTAATGGTCAAGATTGTTGTTGGTAAAACCAACAAATTTGGATTAAAATATATTTGACAAAATCAAATATAAATTAGTCCTAAATCAAACCTAATAAATAAGGAGAGAATGTGCATGGAGATTTCATCTCCATGCACCTTCCATGTGGACGGCCACACATTCCTATTGGGAATGGTGTGCGGCCCACTTATTTCCATGGGGAGAGCAATCTCATGATAATTCACGAGATTGCATATCTCCATGGAAATCTCTTTTTATTTATTTGTTGGATTTATTCTTCAAAAATAATTCACAATTATATTTGAGAATATTGCAATCTTTCCATGGAAAAATTGTGAATCATATTCACAACCCAAAACAACATATAATTTACATTGACAATTAATTACACAATGTGTATCCAATACACATAATAATTAATCAACACATACAAATTATAATTAGCTCTCTCTAATATATTATAAATCACATTTATAATATATTATGAATAATTGGATATTTCTATCCACATTATTCTTATCCATAATAATTAAATCACATTTAATTACATTGGATAATTTCTTCACACATCAATATGATTAAATCACATTTAATCATCATTTCTTCATTGCTTAGATCTTATGGAATTATTCTCGAACCATTCAAGAATAATGCAATCTCTCCGCAGATACTTGGAGATAAGGACAGGGCGATTGTATTGTTCCACATATAGTGACATGGATATTGAGATCGTATCTCAAATCCAGATCGCGGGCCTCCCATAGATGCTTGATTAAATCAAGACCGTAAATCTAATCTTCTCAGTGTATCTGAATCACATTCAGATCAATGTCCAACATTTGGACCAAGATCAGATCACTTCTCAACTGAGAGGAGTCACTAAAATCCAGACCCGTTTCATCACGCCCTAGGAATGGAAGCGTCATGGTTATACAATCGTTTATGATCAAATCACCCTCAGGTATTCCCAATACCTGTACATCCTGCATACTGGAAGACTCAGACTAAACCCGTAGTATTGGATCAACTTTATACTGTCTACTTCATGGTTTTATCAGTAAGTTTCTCATTCGATCATTGGGAGTTGGTATCAATCATACACTTTCCAAAAGCGTATATTATAGCTAGGTCTTGATCATATACTAAAAGTATATATCAAACCTACAAATTCAGTCAAGCTTCCAAAGCGAGACGACCATGCGCATGGAATTTGATTCTTCCCAATATCTCATGAGTGAGCTCATGTCTTCTGGTTGAGTAACTGAACCTGTATGATCCCTTTGAGAGATCGTATTACTCATATGCCCTTATATGCACACCAGCGCGCCGGTGTATAGACCTTGATTAGGTCATCAACCTATTGGTCTGCCAAATGTACATACTCAGACATATAGTAACACATATGTCTCCGGTCAGAGGATGCGTGCCTATATCATGACAGCATACGATATAGGACGTTGGTTATCTCGATCTCGTTAAGTCAACTCTTTGACCTAACTAATCTGACACCTCCGAATCTCTATTCCTATGTAGAGGACCTGCATCAAGAGGTCGGTCAGATATCAGCCTAAAGAGATAAGGATTTCCATCTCCTACTCAGGCTGGAGATCATCTCTTAACAATCATTTGACAGTGCTTGTTGAGTCCTCAATCTAACCCTTTAGATATTCATCCAAGCACCAGCCTCTATGATTCAATAGTTGAATCAACAGCTGTATGATTAGTAAGAGAGCCATGGTACATAACCCTAATTGTACTAAGGGACCTATTATGCAATTTATTCATTCTTCATTTCAGATCAGGGAATGATATATACAATAATATTTATTGCATAATGGCTTGCCATGGGCTCGTATTTCCAACAATCTCCCAGTAGCCCAAAGAGCCATTAATGGGCTAATCATTTAAACCCGCACTCATGTGACAATCATAGGCTATTAAAAAATAGCTAGGTAAGATGATCAGTCACTCTGTTCCCGCGAGACTATGCCAAGTCCTTTTACGGCACTTGCATATCCCCAGTAACAGTGCTCGCATCTAATGCGAATGTTGCATCTTATGCAATCAATACTCAATCTTGTTAAAAACTGTAGTGTCCTTCACACTACGGCTTAACGATTATCATAACCTGTATTTCCCATAATCCTTATCAGAATACCCTTATTCCTGGAGATCACTTTCTCTTAAGGTATCTACAGTGAAGACTTTCTAGATCTTTATCTATAAAGTCTCAAGCTTTTGAAGATAAGACTTTTAGATCATTATCTCAAAAAATCTTGTCATCTATGAATATTTTGTTATTACTGCAACCAAGTGTTTTATTTCCATAGTAGGATTAGTAACAGTTTACTACTCCCACTGCATGGCGGTCATCTGGCTTTTGTACACATCTAGCACACACCCGGCTTCTTAGAACTGATGCCTAAGGGCAAGTAGTTCTAGCATTCACTTCCTCAACTCTTTGAGGTGCTATTCCTTTAGATAGGTCAGTACCATATCTTAAGGGATGGAAGCCTTTCTTGGAATTTCTATGAATAGAATATGTCCAAGGTGTACTACAAATGTGACAGTCCAATTATCCTCTTCTCTTGGCTTCTGAACAACTTCAGAACTAAGATCTAAGAGGTATCTTTGAAATCATATTTCAAGATATGGAATAGCCAGTCTATAAAACACTTATTATCATCCTTATATCATTCTAAATGATTAGGATATTATCTACATTTAGCATGATGAACACAAAGGCACTCCCACTAAGCTTCACATGGTTCATCCAGATTCTATCTGAAATCATAGCATTTATAATTTCATCATATCTTATGATCCAACTTAAAGAAGCTTATTTGAGTCCATAGATGGATTCTTTAGCTTTCACATCTTGCCTTCCTCAACCATGAAGCCCTGGGGTTACTTCATGGAATGTCCTCAAAGAGGTATTTATAGAGGAATGCAATATTGACTTTCATCTTGAAGATGCAATAGTCAAGTTGTGTAGCTAAGGTTAGCAACATTCTGATGGTTTTAAGCATGGTCACTGAATAGCAAGTCTTATTGCAAGCAATGTCTTCTCTTCCAGTGTGTAGCTCATGGCTACAAACCGTGCTTTGAAGGTCTCTACCTTCTCATCAGGTTCCCTTTCTCTTGAAGATCCATTTACACCTCTACAGGTATTACCCATATAGGTGGATCCTCGAGGGTCCATATACAACACTTGTATATGAAGTCTACATTAGACTTTTATTGCTATCCATCTATCCATGCTATGATCTTCAGAAGCTTCATCACATGAAGTTCGATCATTGTCAGATTTCTCTAACACATGGAATCCTTCCTCAACCTTATTTGAAGAGGTATTAGTGTTTCATCTTTAATTGTCCTTTCAGTTTCCAATTTCAAGAGTCTCATTATCTTCTCAAGATTAAATGAGTTCCTACACTTCATTTTCATCTTGATTCTCAAGAGTCTCAACCTCTCAGAATCACATTCTCAGAGATGGGATATTTTAAGAATCTCAAGGTCATAAAGTAGGTATCCAATACCATCCTTTATTTTCCTAATGAAGCAGCACTCTCAACTGCTAGATTCCAACATACATGGAACCTTATTAAGGATATACATTGTAGTATCTACTACACATATATACCTGGAAACTAAGGGTTAATTATGCTAAAATTCATCATTGATAAGATCATGTCACACATGATCCAATTGTATCTACCTATAACTCTATTGAGTTAAGGTGTGTTAAAAGGATTGAGATAGAAATGATATTCATATCTCCATAAGGTATTCTTTGAATTTATCTAGCAGGTACTTGCTACCTAGATGAGATCAAATTCATTTTATCTTCCTTCAAACTTTGGTTGTAAACCAAAATAATGAAATCTTTGAACATTTCAAAGGTTTCTTTAGATCAAGAGAAGAAATCTCATATCATTCATAATCATTAATAGATATCACATATCCATAATGTTTATTATGATATAGATGATCCGCATACATCAATATGTATGAGATCCTGAGTACCTTGACATCTTACACCTTTCCCAAGGAAGGGTGTATTGGACATTTTTACTTTGAATACAATATTGAAAAGTATGTAAGATTTGAACTTTTAGACAATCTAAAATTTCATCTCTCACTCGTCCATTGATCTCATCAACAGACATAAGTCCGAAACTTGATGCTAGATCATTGTCAAATGATCTTCATCCTCCTATTGATCTTTAAGGTTTAATTTCAGTATTTAGAAATGTTGATGAACCATTCATCCATTTTCTAATTTAGTGGAGTCCACTAGATTATAGGTTACTATCTGAAATATCTCCATCACAACTCTTTATGATAGTTCTATCTCAGAATTCATGTTTATTTCCAACATTTAGAAACAAACAATGAGCGTATTCATATATCTAGGTCATAGAGACATTCTCTAAGACTAAGGGCTCTCCCACTGAAATCAACAAGTCTATCAATCCAACAGAGATTGTTGCAACAATTACATCAATATCCATGTTGATAACTATAGACCTTAAGATCAAATTTTCTGGTCTTCTAAAACATATGCAACCTATTGCAAATGTCATCAGAAGATTGAGATACAATTATTTGACTTTATCTTATCAAATAAGAAAGTCAATTTCAATGATTTATGTAGAATGCTCTATCCGAGTCCTTCTCTAAGGATTCTAGACAGACTTGATAGTCATACTATCAACACATCAACTTATTGCAGTTTTGGCATTCATCCAACTCTTTGGATGTCATATGGAAGTCATAGAAGTCCAGTCAACTCTTTGACTTTCCTTCTTTCTTGGGTCCAACCCATGCTTCCACTGCGCTCCTTTTATCTATGAGCAACCATTGCTCAGGACAGAGGATCTCTTATTTTAAATTCAAAAGAATTCAAAGTAAGAGTTTTTCAACATTTATACATGCTTCGTTAAATTCATACAATATGAATATTATGAAGCTTCATGAACAACTAGAGTATAAACAGTAGAATGATGACACTCATCATCTACATCCATTTAAACTCTTAAAACATTGGTTCAGGTAGGTATTCAAACATTTTGAATACATCATCTCTTATAGAGCTACCATTCTGCATGATGCATAGAACAATGTCACTCATGATTAAATGTCAAGAGCACATATGCATGCCAGAATATCTTCATTGATTTTATAAGGATTATTTGACAATTGCGATCATCATCGACATGTTACTTCCAAAGTACATTCGATGAGATCAAGACTATAGAGACATACAAACCCTAGGGTTGTAGTCCTATTATCTATTTAATTGTCATTCCTCATTATTATGAGGAAACTTGCACATTGCAACCACATACATTATGTGTTCAACTGCAAGTACAATATCTGGATCATTGAGTCCAATCCAAGATATTTCACTGGTTATTATTGAGTATATCATTGAGTGGGTTTTAATGAAGGATTATCTGAAATAAGAAATTTGCATAAATTTATAAATATATATATTTTACTTTGATTTAGGATTTTTATATCAAAGTTGTCTTGCCTTGTCAACATTGAAAGTTCATTCCCTTAGTCACTTTCAATGTAAGAGATATACTTACCATTATATCTCAAGCAAGATCTGGGATCTCCTTCCTTATCTTTGTTGCATCCCAATAATATGAGAACCTACAACTCGGATAAAAAGAAGCGGGAACACATTCCGCCTTGCAAGTCCAACTTGCATCTCCCAATTCGGTCTTCAACACCCGGGCCCACTACCCCTAAGGCAATGTTGACCCAACATTAATTGAACCAACCGTCAACAGGAATACAACTCGTTATGATGGGTCGCGTATAAACCATCTGAATGGAAGATGTTGGTCGGAGCCTCATATGATGGAGTAAATAAGAGGAGGCTCGTGGATTGAATTCATGAGTCAAATCCCCCTGTAGGCTCTCCAATTGGCTGGTCAATGTAGGCTTGATTACTAGGGTCAATCAAGTCAGGAAGATTATAAGGTGCATGCCTCTCCATTCGGTATGTTCTATCGACCATGTTATGCCCTAAGGTTAAGTTGGGATCTATATATGTGAGTTGTTGTCTAGTCCCTACTTGAGGTGAGAATGAAGTATGTGGGGGAATATAATTCTGCCAATCATCTATCTCAATAGTGGCTTGCTCTTCATTCGGTTCTTTGATTCCAGCAAGCTCTCAAGAAGAGGGACAGTCAGGCCAAGATAGAAGTCGACCCAGAGTGTTAGAATATGGAATAGGTGAGAAATGTGAAGAAGTGGAGAAGTCAGTCAAATTTATGACATCAGAATCGGGTCGAGGTGGAACTGAACATGGGTAAGGGTCTCCCGTGGATGGTAGAGGATATATGGAAGAAGGAGAAGGAGAAGATGAAAAGTATATGGTCAAGGAGGAATGATTAGAGGTCTCAGGGTTTGGGGACCAATATCCCGACATCTTGAAGAGGAAAGGATGAATGTAAGTAGATCAGGTAGAAAACGTGCAATTACACAGGATAACACACACTGATAGACACAAAGATAAACACAAGATCAAACCTGAGTTGACACTCAACACGGTGAAGGACCCGAAGCCGGATCCGATTAATCTGGTTGATTTTAAGCGTGATTTTTCAAGAAAATAGTAAGGATTATGAGGCATATAGTGAAGTCAGCTCAAAGCCGGATGTGTCTCCCCTATTTAACATGTCGCCTAAGATACCAACGCCCTTTCTTTCTTCGCTCCTATCCCCAACTGAGAAGTTCAAGGACCTGCCCCTATATACCTACCGAAGTAGGCGGAGGCTAACAAGGCTTTTAACTTCACCCTGAAGGGTTACTAGCAACTTGTCACGGTGCACCACTGCTTTGTCCCTATCTACCTATCGAATCAGGCGGAGGCTACTTGGCCTTGAACAGTTGAACCTATAAGAATTTAGCCTGCAATATTTGTTAGGATTGGAGTACGTGATATGGAAGGTGGGGATTTGGCTCTACCTTAGGGTGTTCACACACACTTTGTACCCTCACTCAACCTGAAATCAAGGTCGGGGTTACTCTCCTGCAAATATGGGTTAATCTTAGTCAATTTTTTTGTCCAATTCAATTCGCAGTCCTAATATTAGAGATTAGTTGTCATTGTATTTAATCCACACAAGCAATCACGTCTACCATCCAGTCCCAATTCATTTATCCTAGGTTAGAAAAATTAAGATAGAGAATCAGAAAAAGCAAATGCAATCGGGAAAAGATGATGAATGCTTGAGTAAGAAGACTTATAGTGCCTCCAGCTCTCTACAATGCATTATGCAATACTGAATTGAAATTTTACACTAAATAAATGCAATCAATGAAAAATCGCTCCTAAACAAGCAGTTCTATTAGCGAGTGAAGAAAAAATTTGAATTTGGCTAAGTTCTTCATGAAGGATATTGAGAATCCTCAAGCGCATCACGGACGTGTGTTGATCCCATCGTATGCGATCAGGGCGACTAGTCGCTAGATGCAGCGGGAATTTAAAAAAAATAAATTAAGTGATAAAACCACATGATCACAAGAACATTTCTCGGATCGTTTCATCAATCCAGAAAGTATAAGGAATACCTCTTGGAGCGTGGTTTTAATCGTGAGATCCCAAACAAGAGATCCTCCTGTCTTAATTCCGATCCACGAAGAACGCACTTGCGGGCGCGATGATGAGACGTGTTCCTCCCACAATCCTCGATGAAGATCCAAGCAATGAATCCCCTGATTTCGTCAAACGAAATTCGTTGTCTTCCTTTAGAGCAAGCAGCCCCAAAGAAGAATGAGATCCTCGAGTCGTCGAAGGCGAAGGCGAGAGTCTTCCTTTCTCAACACAAGATGGACGACCACCTTTTGGAGGAGAGAAAGAGAGAGGGCGAGAATATGAGAGAGAGAGAGAGTAGTAGGCTTCTACAGCTCTAAAATAATGTACCTTGAAAGTCTAGGTCAGCCCTCCTTTTATATTAGTTTAGGATCCAATGGATCTCAAGATCCAATGACCTAGTTGGTCTATGTATTAATCAATGGCCAAGATTGTTGTTGGTTAAAAACCAACAATATTAATTTATATTTAAATTAAATATATGTTGCAACATTATCAACACAATTTAATTTAACATAAATTAATTAACACAAGATAATAGGATAATAATAAAAATGAGACGATAATTCACCCTAAATAGATGGGACGTCACGCATGACCAAGTCATGGGTGACGCCACCTCATTTGGTGTCGTATTATCCATCCCTTTTCATTTAATCTAATTATCTCTTATTTGTTTGCAATATTATCTACCAAATTAATTCCCAATTAATTTGTGTATATCTATTGCCAAATTATTCCCAATTAATTTGTGAATATTTTTTGCAAAATTATCCACTAAATTAATTCCCAATTAATTAGTGAATATTTCAATCATGCCATTTAAAATATGTGAATCATATTCACAACCCAAACTAATTTGTAAATTACATTTCCAATTAACTAATTAATGTGAATCCAATCCACATTAATGATTAACAAATGCCATTTACAAAAAAATCTCTCTCTTCAACATATGTATATTACAAATCATATTTATAATACACAAATATTATGGATAATATTATCCACATTCTCTTATCCTTGATAATTAAATCCCATTTAATTTTCTTGGATAATTATTCTCACAATATGAATCTCATTCATATTATGCTTGATAATTAAATCCCATTTAATCACCAAGTCCTTCTTGCTTGGATATGTAGTTCATCAAATGAATTATTCTTGAACCCCTTCAAGAATAATGTGCTTTCTTCGCAGATACTTGGAGATAAGGTCAGGGCGATTGTATTGTTCTACGTATAGTGACTTGGATGTTGAGATCTCATCTCAAATCCAGATCTTACGAACCTTCCATATATGCTTGATTAAATCAAGACTGCAAATCTAATCTTCTCATTGCATCTGAATCTCATTCAGACCAATGTCTAGCACTTGAATCAAGATCAGATTGCTTCTCTACTGAGAGGAGTCACTAAAATCCAGACCTGTTTCATCACTCCCACGGAATGGAAGCGTCATGGTTATACAATCGTTTATGATCACATCACCCTCAGGTATTCCCAATACCTGTACATCCTGCATACTGGAAGACCTATGATCAACCCAAAGATCAAGATCAATTTTATACTGTCTTCTTCAGGGTTTTATCTGTAAGTTTCTCATTTGATCATTGGGATTTGGTATCGATTATATACTTTCCAAAAGCATATATCATACCTACATCTTGATCATATACTTTCCAAAAGTATATATCAAACCTACAAATTCAGTCAAGCTTCCAAAGCGAGACGACCGTGCACGAAATTTGATTCTTCCCAATATCTCATGAGTGAACTCATGTCTTCCGGTTCAGTAGTGAACCTGTATGATCCCTTTGAGAACCGTATTACTCATATGCCCTTATATGCATACCAACGCGCCCGTGTATAGACCTTGGTTAGTTCATCAACCTATTGTCTGCCAAATGTACATACTCAGACATATAGTAACACATCTGTCTCTGGTCAGAGGATGTGTTCCTATATCGTGACAACATACGACATAGGACTTTGGTTATCTCGATCTCGTTAAGTTAACTTTTTGACCTAACTAATCTGACACCTCCGATCTCTATTCCTATGCAGAGGACCTGCATCAAGAAGTCGGTCAGATATCAGCCTATGTGAGAAAGGATTGCCATCTCCTACTCAGGCTGGAGATCACATCTTAACAATCACTTGACGGTGCTTGATGAGTCCTCAATCTAACTCTTTAAATATTCATCCAAGCACCAACCTCTATGATTCAATAATTGAATCAACAGCTGTATGATCATTAAGATAACCATGGTACATAACCCTAATTGTACTAAGGGACATATTATGCAAATTAATTATTCTTTATTTCAGATCAGGGAATGATATTCGCAATAACATTTATTGCATAATGGCTCGTCATGGGCTCGCATGTCCAACACTACGATCTAAGTGCATCTCTTTGATGTGAAGTGTAGTCCTAAATATTACGAGCACAAACAGTCCTAGGAAGATCTAAGAGCCGCAAGTGCAGGTTCTATCCTATGTCAAGCAACTACGCAACACAGAGAGTTGTCTTTTTTTATTTAGTTACATATGCGAGAACCCATATGTGAGCTACTTTAAATTTGCAATTACAAGTTAGTAAAAATCTCTCTTCAATGATCTTCTTGACGTCTCAACAGCCGACTCGACCATGAATTATCGGACTCCGATGTACTTTGAGATGCATTGACTTCAAGAAAGCTGCTCCAAGTCCAATGATCCTCGCACAAAAAGATAAAAAATATGTCAGAGAGAGATACCAAAATATATATATAGAAATGATAAGAAAAATAATTAAGGAAAAATGGATATTACAAGGTGGATCGGTGGTCAGACTACCCGAATGGATGGAAAATGTAAATCTAATTTTCTAAAGTGATCCTAAGTTGTTTCCCTCCCCGACAACAATGTCATTTGATTGAAATGAAATTTACCCTTTTAAATATGTCAATTTGATGATTTTGTTGCAGTCAGATAAATTCGAATCGATCAAAAAATAACTGCACAAAACGAATGAATTGATGAATCAATAAATGTGTGGTTTGATGTTTTTTAACATGGGCAAGCCCCAGGGTCGACTGAAGGAGACAAAGGAACAACTTTGAATCAAGTTAGATGAATTAGATCACAGTTTTCCGAGCAAGATTTTTTTCTATTTTTTTTGCGATAAAAATCCAAATGCACAAATGTGATTGAATTAAGTTAACGATAAAGTACACAACTAAGCCAAATTAATTTAATATGAAATTGATCCAAATCAACGAAATTATATTTCTCCTAAAAATCTAATCCAACGACGAATGCAAAATGTATTTTTTTGGATTTATTTGGCTTAAGATGTACAAATGAAAAATGCAAACTTTTTTGGGGGTTTTATGCAATTTTTCATGCAAACAAAATGCAAAAAATATGAAAAAGTTATTGGAAGCGAAATATGATGTGATGAAGACACTCTATTTTTTTTGGAATTTTCTGATAATAAATGATTTTTAATGAATTTTTCAATGAAAACAGACTGACTGTGAGTATTTAATTACTAAATAATTTACAAATCAATGAATCCTATAGAAAAAATATCTCAAAAATACATTTTAATTAGAAATTGAGGAGAATTGAAATTTCTCAAAAGTGGTCGTCGTGGATTTAAAAAAATCAACTATAAAAAGCACTCTAGAATTTATTTTATGCACATTACAACTCCAATTTGTATGAAATTTGGAAAGCAATTAAAACACAACTAATGGCATCATCCACAATTTCTTCACATTTTTTGGAGCAAGAAATATGTCTGTGCGAATTTCAGAGCCTAAATGGTAAAATATTACTGGATTTCAAACTATGATTTTTAATAAATTATCCAATGCTCACTAAAATGTAAATAAGTAGTCAAAAGATAAAGGTTTAGATGCTCTACAACATTCTATTTTTTTGATTAAAAATGGTGCAAAACTGATGTCCAAGTTAATGCTGACAGTTAGGGGTGTCTCTACAATACATAAATTGAAATAGGGATGCTTTTGCAAATAAATAAACTTAACATACTGATAATGTACTTTTTCTAAAAATAAAAAAATAAAATAAAGATAAACCTTCTGAGAACGTGGGTAAAAATCTCAAGCATTAGGACTCGTGGGCGGCACGACAGAGGGGTGGAGTGGCCGCTCACGCGACGGAGGCAGAGGTGGGCGGTGCACGTTGGCGGTGAGGCAAAGGCCTCTGGTGGGTGGAGCTCAGGTGGTTGGTGCTGCTGGGCGGAGGAGCGGTCAAAGTTCGGGTGCACGCGGGGGCGGTGCCAAGGGGAAGCGATTGTGCGCGGATGCCGGTGGCACAAAACACGTGGAGGGCTGACGGCTTGTCAGTGCGATGGAGGAGCGTGGCTGCGAGGGAGGAAGTCATGATGGGTTGAGGTGCGTGCGACGGTGGTGGTCGCAGGCTCGACGGCTGACGGAGCACCGCGCGGGGCGGTGCACATGGGAGAAGGTGGAGGGCGGTCCTGCTGGCGAAAGGCACCTGGGGGCAGGATGGAGAACTGTCGCGGGGCAGCGGGAGCTCGGCGATGACCCTCGAGTTGTGGGATGGTTGAAGGCAGACAGCGGTGAACGACGGTCACGAGGCACGCAGAGAAGGGGCGGTGGCTGATGGAGCGTCGCGCTACAGTTTTTCTTTTTTTTTGTATTTTATTTTTTTGAGATTTTTTATAAGGAGGAAAAAACAAAATTATGATAGAGATGATGATGAAAAATATATGTTGGTTTAGGGCATTAGTGTGATGATAGTGGTGGTGGTGATTGTGAATGTTAAACAAGATGATGGTGAAAATGTAATGAATAACAAGATAAATAAATAATGTTAGATAAAAATGATGAAATGAGTGCGAAGAGAGAGAAGCTTTACCTGTGTAGTCGCCTAGAGAGTCGGGTTGCGGTGTGTGTCCTCCGTCATGGCCTCAATCAGCTTGGCGAAAAGCTAAGGAGCTAAGCAATCCCCTTGTCGAGGGATGTTATGCGAACAAGGCTCGCGTATCTCGTCAAAAGTCGAAGATGGTTGGAACTCGTCATCGCTCTACAGAATAAGGTTGTCATTGTCACCCCGACCTATCCAGAGCTAGAATTTTTCTCAAGAAGTTGGCGGATGATGATGAATGGAGGAGGAAATGGGAATAAAAAGGAGGCGAGGGAAGTTAGAAAAGATGTAGATATAGTGGGAAGAATGGGGAGTTGGTGACTTGGAGTGGAGGATAAGTAAAGGGAGAAGAAGTAAAAAAGGAATAAATAAATAAATAATATAAGTACGCTACTAAAAATAATAATATAATATACATAAATAAAATAACAATAATAAAATAAAATAATCTGAAAAGAATAAAAAAATGGGGTGACATGTGGCGGCTACAGATGCTACCACATGTCGCTCCCAGAAAATTAAAAATTTGTATGTAAAGAAAAATAAAAAAGAAATAACAAAAGGAGTTAAATCAAAAAGTGGTCAATACGATGTTGTACGTCTCGACGAGATCTACAACTTTTGTGAAGGGTCGAAAATCAAATATCATATGTACAAAGTGTATTTTTGGGTGGTACCTTATAGGTATAAAATACCACATTTTTATCTTTTGCATTTTTTTTCATTTTTAAATATGAGAAAAATCGAAATAAAAATAGGGAAAATAAGAAAGGAATATTTACAATTTAATCTTTTTTATTTAATAATTAAGAAAATAAAAGGATAAAATACAAGGGCATTTTGGTCAATATGTACAATATACAATAGGGGTCTGAAACCCAAGTTTCACATACTATCTCCGATTTTAATGAAATTGGTCTTACTTTGAAGGTGTTTGAATGTATATTACTCTAAAAGTGAATAGAACTAAATTAGACACTGTATGAGAGAGATATGCACGTTTTAAGGCTCCTAGTTTCAAACTTGGATTTGGGTTTATTGGGCAATTTTACAAGTTAGTATTTTTCTGATATTTTTTAATTATTAGTGTTAGTAATATATATGTCATGGAGTTGGTTTTCTTGGATTTGGAGTTAGTATAAAAAATATACAAATAGGTTATTTTAGATAATATACATGTGAATATTTACAAGTGAATTTGGCTCCTTATTTTATGCAAACATGGATGCTAAAATGCAGATATTATTTACACATGCATAAATACTAATTATGCAATATAAATAGAAATATGCAACTAATTACTTGCGAACAAAGCTCTATTTTCAACTTTTAGAGTGATGAATCACAGATTCAGTTGTCCTTGCAAGGATGAGCATACCTATTCTGATTATTCGATTCTTAGTTGGCAGTATGCTCCCTGAGGGTTGTCTGCAGGATGCTGCCACATTTTTATGATCTGTTGGTCTCTTCTGTTGGTAGGCCATTTGTCGCCTACCGAGACCGCTTCAGTGATCCGTCTAATGGATCTAACTCTTTTGAGTCCGCTCACCTTTATGACCCTCGTAAGGGTGAGCTTCAGTTCTGATTATTCATTAACTAGTATGTATTACTCCCTAATGGTTATCTGCGGGAGGGTACACCATTTTCTTGTTATTCGGCTTCCTTCTTGTGTCTCCCAGGTAGTGGAGCACGGAGTCGAGTCTGTTGATTTTTGTACTCTATCTCCTCCCTAGTTGTGTCTCCTTTTTGTTGGAGCACAGAGGTAAGTCTTCTGATTATTATGTGATTTTTAATAATTTAAGTCTACTCACCTTGAGGACCCTCGCAGGGTTGAGCCATGTCTTGTGTTATTCGGTGTATTCTTGTGACTTTCAGACTATTCGATCACCGGATAGCACACACTCAATTGAGAGTCTCCTTCTCTTTACTTTGTATACCTTTTGGAGACAATGATTGACTTGGAGGACTCGGTATTGTTCCCTCTTCCTCCTAGTCTTACAATATCAGCTCTGTTCTCACATTCCATTCTTATGAGCTTATATTCTGATTCTTGCTACTGATCTCTAGTATAGTTTTTGATCTCCTATCACTGGTAGCTGACACCCACTTGATTGAGTATATGGGTGTCTTTTCACTATCTGATTGCGTCCTCATTCTCACAGGGAGACGATGACGAAAGCACGGTATTCGCATATTAGATATCGTCATGTACTTCACATTCTTTACTTGTATATATGTGTTGTGTATTATACTCCTTCTTTCTCTTGTATGTCTTGTGTGCCCTAGATATTACGCCATATCTGTGTGCCTATACTTAGAACGTACTTAATCCTAAGTATAGGGGGGTACACACCGTGCTGTTCTTTCTCCGTTTTGTTTCATCACTCCTATAATTGGTTATACTTAGGGATATCTCACCCAATGTATAGGGGGGTGATGCATACATTCTCTACGATCTGTTCATCTATCTGTATATATATGTATTTTCTTCTTTTCTTATTTTTCTTCTCACTTTTTTGTTTCTACATAAAAGGTATCGTCCCTTTGTGTCAGTTTTCTATACTTAGAACGTACTTTGTCCTAAGTATAGGCAGGTGCACCCCAGATTCATTCATTCTTTGAACCCCTCCACTATCTCCTCTCTTGTTGATTTTCTCTGTTATACTAGGGATTTCTGACCCTAAGTATAAGGGGAGAAATCCCAAGCCGTGATCTGTTTATTCCCACCCTTGACCCTCCCTTCATTGTGTACAATCTACTATACTTAGGATTGTTCGATACTATGTATAGGAGGTACGATCACCTTCTTATTAATTTATCTATTCATTTCTTATTCTTTCAGTCATTGTAGTATAGGCCTTTCTATACTCTGTACGAGTTATATCTTCTCATTCTCTTTTCGATCTATGAGGACATATCTCATGCTAAGTATAGGGGGTTGTATATACTCTGTATATACTTTAGCCATAACTCGTACTTTCATATTATCAATAATAATTATGGCTAAAAATAATTTTTATACATGTATAATTCATTAAAAACCATTTAATAATTCTTCTTATCGCTCAAAACTTCTTTTTGTAGATCCTGATTAATAAATCATGTTAAAAATATTTTTGCAAAATGATTTGAAAAATGGTGTGAACCGTTTGGAAAACTTTTTATGAAATGATTTCATCCGTTGTAAAAGTCTTTTGATTGCAAAAATTCTTTCCTTTATGTGAAATAAAAGATTTGAAAATCGATTTACAAATGATTATGAAAATATTTGTAAAAATATTTTGAAAAATGTATATATTGTTTGAAAAAATCTTTGCAAAATAGATTTCAAATGTTTGTAAATATTTGCAGAAAAACTTTGTACTATAACTTTAAAAATTGTTTTCAAATAAATTTGAGGAATAAATGCATCATTAAAATATGAATAAAATGTGTATATAAATTAAAATAAAAAGTTATGTACCAATTATATATATACCTATACAATTAACTATTTGTAAACCTTGTAAATTCTTAAGTCTTGTAAATAAATAAAAAAGAATCATGCCTGTGTAAATACCTGTACATATTTTACACTTTGTGTGACAAACTTCTTTTTATTTGCAAAATTCATTGTGTAAAATTTTTTTTTCAAAATTCTTTGAAATTTGCATCATTCTTTTAGCATCGTTGTACATAGCATTTGCAAGCATTAATATTCTTTTCATTGAGATTGATGATTGAACTAGTCCAATAAAGTCGAAAATTGGAGCTTGGTCCGACCTTACCACACCTAACTGCACTGGAACCTTATGGGAACTAGGTTTTGAGGTACTTCAGATCTATTCAGACTTAATTCTTTGAGACTCAGGGCTGGGTTCAAGAAACCTCAACTGAATAACTAGAACTTTTCAAGGCACACGCATGACTCTTGTCAGTCTTGACCTAACTTGGACACTTGCACGTTTCACTTGGCTCAACTCAGCTGGAATGGTGAGGGGGTTAGATTCGCCCGTCTGAGATGCACACAGGTGGAAACATTCATCCTCGTCTAGGGAGGGATGTGCACCCCAACTTGTTCCAGTTACAATGAAGTCAATTGACAGGAGAGTATGGGTTGCAATAATGCTTCAAAAGAGTGATAGTCTTCTAGTTCAAGAGGAAAAAGTCCTTATGTAAATGTTGTTGTATATAGTATTAAAAAAACTCCAAAATGTGGACATGCCTGCAAATAAAATAAAATGCAAGCTGGAGTATGTATATATGTTGTATAGAAAATAAGCAAGCTTGAGCCTTAAAGTTATACATGTGAGCCTGCAGCTGGATGACTTAATTATACAGGTCATGCCTCCAAAGTTAGGTAGCTACACTGGCTACCCTACATTCCTTTCTTCACCTCATCCTCTTGAGTTGGATGCCACTTGAACTTAGAAGGGAATGCCCACTCCTCGAGTGTTGGACATGTGAGCCCACGGCGAGCCATTATGCAATAAATGTTATTGCAAATATCATTCCCTGATCTGAAATGAAGAATAAACAATTTGCATAATAGGTCCCTCTGTACAATTAGGGTTATGTACCATGGCTGTCTTAATGATCATACAGCTGTTGATTCAATTATTGAATCATAGAGGCTGGTGCTTGGATGAATATCTAAAGGGTTAGATTGAGGACTCATCAAGCACCGTCAAATGATTGTTAAGATGTGATCTCCAGCCTGAGTAGGAGATGGCAATCCTTTTCTCACATAGGCTGATATCTGACTGACCTCTTGATGCAGGTCCTCTGCATAGGAATAGAGATTCAGAGGTGTCAGATTAGTTAGGTCAAAGAGTTGACTTAACGAGATCGAGATAACCAAAGTCCTATGTTGAATGCTGTCACAGCATAGGCACGCATCCTCTGACCGGAGACAGATGTATTGCTATATGTCTGAGTATGTACATTTGGCAGACCAATAGGTTGATGACCTAACCAAGGTCTATACAACGGCGAGCTGGTGTGCATATAAGGGCATATGAGTAATACGATCTCTCAAAGGGATCATACAGGTTCAATACTGAACCGGAAGACATGAGCTCACTCATGAGATATTGGGAGGAATCAAATTCCGTGCACGGTCGTCTCGCTTTAGAAGCTTGATTGAATTTGTAGGTTTGATATATACTTTTGGAAAGTATATGATCAAGACCTAGGTATGATATATGCTTTTGGAAAGTATATGATCGATACCAAATCCCAATGATCAAATGAGAAACTTGGTGATCAAACCCTGAAGAAGACAGTGTAAAATAGATCTTGATCTTCGGGTTGATCATGGGTCTTCCAGTATGCAGGATGTACAGGTATTGGGAATACCTGAAGGGTGATGTGATCATAAACGATTGTATATCCATGACGCTTCCATTCCGAGGGAGTGATGAAACAGGTCTGGATTTTAGTGACTCCTTTCAGTAGAGAAGCAATCCGATCTTAGTCCAAGTATTAAACATTAATCTGAATAGGATTCAGATTCAATGAGAAGATTGGATTTGCGGCCTTGATTTAATCAAGCATCTGTGAGAGGTCCGTAAGATCTGGATTTGAGATGAGATATCAACATCCAAGTCACTATACGTGGAATAATACAATCGCCCTGTCCTTATCTCCAAGTATCTGCGGAGAAAGCACATTATTCTTGAAAGGGTTCAAGAATAGTTCTTTTGATGAAATGTATATCCAAGCAAGGACTTGATGATTAAATGTGATTTAATTATCAAGCTTAAATATGAATATGATTCATATTGTGAAAATGATTATCTAAGATAATTAAATGAAATTTAATTATCAAAGATTAAGAGAATGTGGATAACACTATCCATGATATATGTGTGTTATAAATATGATTTATAATATACATATGTATGAGAGAGAATTTATGTAAATAGCATTTGTTAATTAATAATGTGGATTGGATTCACATTTGTTAATTAATTGGAAATGCAATTTACTAACTAGTTTGGGTTGTGAATATGATTCACATAATTTTCAATGGCAAGATTGAAATATTCACAAATTAATTAAGGAATTATTTTGGTGGATATTTATTGTAATTAATTGAGGAATAATATAATAAATAAAATGGAGAAAACAACCACCCTCATGGGTGGCGTCACCCATGAAGAGTTCATGGGTGACGCCCCCCCCTTTTTTAGGGGTTGGTTGACTCCACTTCATTTGATATATTATCTCTTGATTAATTAACTTTAAATTGTTGTTATTAAACAACAATCCTAGCCATTCATTTATCATGGACCAAGCATAGCCCTTGGATCCATGTGTCCCATGGATTGAGATCCATTGGATCCTAAACTAGTATAAAAGGAGGGCTAGGGTAGCCTCTCCAAGGTACATCATTTAGAGTTGTGCAAGGTTACAACTCTCTCTCTCTCTCTCTTTCTCATTCTCGCCCTCTCTCTCTTTCTCTTCTCCATCAAGTGGCCGTCCACTTTGTGTTGAGAAAGGAGAGACTCTCGGTTTTCGCCTTCGACGACTCATGGATCTCCATCTTCCTTGGAGTTGCTTACTCTAAAGGAAGACGACGGATTTCATTTGACGAAATCGGGGGAGCCATCGCTTGGATCTTCATTGAGGATTGCGGGAAGGAACGTGACTCATCATCGCGCCCGCAAGTGCGTTCTTCGTGGATCGGACTTAAGATAGGAGGATCTCTACTTTGGGATCTCGCGATCACAACCACGCTTCAAGAGGTATTCCTTGTACTTTGTGGTTTGATGAAACCATCCGAGAAGTGTTCTCGTGATCATGTGGTTTCATCGTTTTGTTAAAATTTTAATTTCCGCTGCATCTAGCATCTAGTACGACTAGTTGCTCCGATCGTATACGATACGATCAACACGCTTCCGTGATGCGCTTGAGGATTCACAATATCCTTCAAGTGGTATCAGAGCCATAGGTCGAATAAGGTTTTGGATATGATCCATACACCTTAGACGATTTGGTTCTTGAAAGGGTTGCGAAATGTTTACTGCATTTCAATTTTTCGCACCTCTGTCTAATTGAATTTTTCCGTACTGTTTGAATGTTTAAACACGAAATTTTCAATTGGATTTTGTTCCACATTAAACAAGGAAACCATAGGACTTGAGTTTACTAAATTTGGACTTTATTTGCTCAAGATATGGCTTTTTGAATATGACTATATCCACTGTTGCGGGAACTGCGGATTTGAACGTAATTAATGAGATGATTACGGTTTTAATCCACCTTGAAATGCGTGAATTATCACTTGGGTTCTTTAATAAATCAAATAGGCAATCTTTGGAAACTGAGTTTGAAATTGATCAAGATAAGTTAATTTTAGTGATTGGGGGTCACTGCTGGAAATTAACAATTTTGATCTTGAACCTTGTGATATGTCATTCAATCATCATGATGAAAATTAATTGTTAATTTTCTGGAATAATTAGTGATAGATATTTGTGAAATATTTAAAGAAATAATTATTTCATTGAATGACACTTGCCTAAACCACAATGATGAGATATTAGATCTTGATCATTGGTTCATCAACAAACATTGCTTTCATGAAAACCATAGTTTATCCTACAATTGTTGTAGGACAAACTTTTACATGAAAAAACCCTTTTGCTTGAATAGGATTGGGGATTTGTCTAGCAAATATCCTTATAATCAAAAATGTTTTGATTTATATTATATGGTATAATTTCGGTTGAAAAACCGATGAACATCTCAAAATACATGATGGTCTATCTGGTATTATCCTTTCCCGAGGCGGATGTGGTGCCTAGTCGGAGAGCATTGGGGTCGCGGGTTGCAACGTATGTGGTCCGTCCCACTCTCGTCGGTACTGGCCATGACAGCGGGTAGGGACTGTATAATACCGGAGACAGACAATATGTATTTTTCTAATTATTAAAATTCGAATAATACGTATTTTGAGATAATACCTACTATTCAAGTAAAAGACATGTTTGTTGATTGATGTTTGGATTGATGATTAATTTAATATGATTAAATTAATTATATCCAATAAACACTCTATTTTGAATAGATGTGTATTTCCCTTGGAAGAATTAATTATGTGAATATGATTCACAATAATTAATTACAATTTGAATATGAGGTGGAGGATCACATAAGTGACATCCATGGTCTCCCGTCAAGGCAAAGGATTTCGTCGCCAGTTGTTGTGTATGGGAGACGCCTGTCCGAAGTGACAGATCCTGTGCATGATTTAATTGGATCGGGTTCTTTGCTTCTCGAAAGAGTAAGGCCGTATACGTAGTGACCCCAATATCGGGTCCTCATATTATTGGGGGCGATATTGGATTGCGTATAGCGAGTATTAAGCCTGTTGACGGTTGGTTCAATTAATGACGGGTCAACATTGCCTTAGGGGTGGTGGGCCCGGGTGTTAAAGACCGAATTGGGAAATGCAAGTTGGACTTGCAAGGCGGAATGTGTTCCCGCTTCTTTTATCCGAGTTGTAGGTTCTCATATTATTGGGATGCAACAAAGATAGGAAAGGAGATCCCAGATCTTGCTAGAGATATAATGGTAAGAATATCTCTTACATTGAAAGTGATTAAGGGAATGAACTTTCAGTGTTGACAAGGCAAGACAACTTTGATATAAAAATTCCTAAATCAAAGAAAAACATGTATATATAATATATATATATATACCCTTATGCAAATTCTTATTTCAGATAATCCTTCATTAAACCCACTCAATGTTATACTCAATAATAACCAGTAAAATATCTTGGATTGGACCCATGATCCAGATATGTACTTGCTATTGGACACATAATGTATGTGGTTACAATATGCAAGATTCCTCAATATAATGAGAATGACAATTAAATAAACAATAAGACATCACCTTAGGGTTTGTATGTCTCTATAGTATTGATCTTTCATCGAGTGTACTTTGGAAGTGACATGTCGATGGTGATCGTAATTGTCAAATAATCCTTATAAAATAAATGAAGATATTTTGGCATACATATGTGCTCTAGACATTTAATCATGAATGACATGGTTCTCTGCATTATGCAGAATGGTGGCTCGAAAGAGATGATGTATTCAAAATGTTTGAATACCTACCTGAACCTAAGTCTCCAAGAGTTAAGATGAATGTAGATATGATGAGTGTCATCATTCTACTATCTATACTCAAGTCATTCATGAAGCTTTATGATATTCATATTGTATGAATTTAATGAAGCATGCATAAATGTTGAAATGCTCTTACATTGAATTCTTTTGATTTAACATAAGAGATTCTTTGTCTTGAACAATGGTTGTTTTTAGATGAAGAGAGCGCAGTGGAAGCATGGGTCAGACCCGAGTAAGAAGGAAAGTCAAAGAGTTGACCTACTTCTGTGACTTCCATATGACATCCAAAGAGTTGGATGAATGCCAAATACTGCAATAAGTTGATGTGTTGATAGTATGACTATCAAGTCTATCTAAAATCCTTAGTGAAGGACTCAGATAGAGCATCAGAATAATCTACATAAATCATTGACTCTGACTTTCTTATTTCATAAGATAAAGTCTGACAATTGTATCCCAATCTTCTAATGACAATTGCAATTGGTTGCATATACATATTAGAAGATTAGAAATTTGATCTTAAGGTTTAGTAGTCATCTACATGGATATTGTTGTAATTGTTACAGCAGTCTCTGTTGGATAGATGGACTTCATATTCTCAGTGGGAGAACCCTTAGTCTTAGAGAATGTCTCTATGACCTAGATATTAGAATACCCTCATTGTTTGTTTCTAAATGTTGGAAATAAACATGAATTCTGAGATAGAACTATCATAAAGAGTTATGATGGATATATTTCAGATAGTAATCTAACATCTAGTGGACTCCACAAAATTAGAAAATTAATGAATAGTTCATTAAGATTTCTAATACTGAAAATCAAACCTTATAAGATCAATAGGAGGATGAAGATCATTTGACAATGATCTGGCATCAAGCCTTGGACATTTGTTGTTGATTTGATCAATAGACTAGTAAGATATGAAACTTTAGAGTGTCTAAAATTTCAAATCTTACATACTTGTGAATATTGTATTCAAAGTAAAATGTCCAATACACCCTTCTATGGGAATGGTGTTAGATGTCGAGGTATTCAAGATCTCATACATATTGATGTATGTAGATCATCTATATCATAGTAAACGTTATGGATATGTGATATCTATTGATGATTATGTATGATATGAGATTTTCTTCTCTTCACCTGAGAAACCTTTGAAATGTTCAAAGATTCACAATTTTGGTTTAGAACCAAAGTTTGAAGAAAGATGAAATGAATTTGATCTAACCTAGGTAGCTTGTACCTATTAGATAAAATTCAAAGAATACCTTATGGAGATATGAATATCATTTCTATCTCACTCCTCCTAATACACCTAAACTCAATGGAGTTGTAGGGAGATACAATTGGATCATGTGTGACATGATTTGATCAATGATTAATTTTAGCATAATTTCCTCTTAGCTTCCAGGTATATATGTGTAGTAGAGACTACAATATATATCCTTGATAAGGTTCCATGCATGTAAGCTGGAATCTAGCACTTAAGAGTGCTACTTCATTAGGAAAATAAAGTATGGTATTGGATACCTACTTTATGACCTTGAGATTCTTAAAAGATCTCATTTCTGAGAATATGATTCTTAGAGGATGACTCTTCTTAAGAATCAAGATGAAAATGAAGTATAGGAACTCATTTAATCTTGAGAAGATAATGAGACTCCTGAAATCAGAAACTAAAAGGACAATTAAAGATGAAACATTAATACCTCTTCAAATGAGTTTGAGGATGTATTCCATGTGTCAGCAGAGTCTGACAATGATCGGACCTTCATGTGACGAAGCTCCTGAAGATCATGACATGGAAAGATGGATATTAGCAATAAAGTCTAAAGTAGACTTCATATACAAGTGTTGTATATGGACCCTCGAGAATCCACCTATATGGGCAAGACCCATAAAGGTGTAAATGGATCTTCAAGAGAAGAGGGAACCTGATGATAAGGTAGAGACCTTCAAAGCTCGGTTCGTAGCCATAAGCTACACATCGTAAGAGAAGACATTGCTTGCAATGAGACTTGCTCTTTGGAAACCATGCTTGAAATCATCAGAATATTGCTAATCCTAGTTGCACAACTTGACTGTTGCATCTTCAAGATGTAAGTCAAGATTGCATTCCTCTAAGAATACCTCTCTGAGGATATTCACATGAAGTAGCCCCAGGGCTTCATGTTTGGGGAAAGTAAGGTGTGAAAGCTAAAGAACTCCATCTATGGACTCAAATGAGCTTCTTGTAGTTGGAACATAAGATTTGATGAAATTATAAATGTTATGATTTCAAATAGAATCTTGATGTACCATGTGAAGCTTAGTGGGAGTGCCATTGTGTTCATCGTGCTAAATGTAGATAATATCCTAATCATTTGGAATGATATAAGGATGAGAATAAGTGTTTTATAGACTGGCTATTCCATACCTTGAGATATGATCTCAAGAATACCTCTTAGATCTTAGTTCTGAAGTTGTTCAGAAGCAAAGAAAAGAGGGTATTGGGACTGTCACATTTGTAGTACACCTTGGACATATTCCATTCTTGGAAATTCCAAGAAAGGCTTCCTTCCCTTGAGATTTGGTACTGACCTATCTAAAGGGATAGCACCTCAAAGAGTTGAGGAAGTGAATGCTGAACTGCTTGCACCCGTGCATCAGTTACGAGAAGCTAAAGTGTATGCTTGATGTGTACAAAAGCCAGATATCTGCCATGCAGTGGGAGTAGTAAACTGTTACTAATCCTATTATGGAGAAAAAACACTTGATTGCAGAAATAACAATATCTTCAAAGATGACAAGGCTTTAGAGATGGTGATCTCTATGTCTTATTTTCAAGATGTTAAGACTTTATAGATAGAGATCTAAAAGGTCTTAACTGTGGATACCTTGAGAGATAGTGATCTCCCGGAATAAGGGTATTCTAATAAGGATTATGGAAATACTGGTTATAATAGTTATTGAGCAATAGTGTCAAGGACACTATAATTGCTTTGTCAAGATTGAGTATAGGTTGCATTAGATGCAACATTCGCATTGGATGCGAGCACTGTTACCTAGGGATATGCAAGTGCCGTAAAAGGACTTGGCATAGTCTTTTGGGAACAGAGTGACTGATCAGCTTACCTAGCTATTTCTAAATATCCTATGATTGTCACATGAGTGCGGGTTTAAATGATTAGCCCATTAATGGCTCTTTGGGGCTAGTGGGAGATTGTTGGACATGTGAGCCCACGGCGAGCCATTATGCAATAAATGTTATTGCAAATATCATTCCCTGATCTGAAATGAAGAATAAACAATTTGCATAATAGGTCCCTCTGTACAATTAGGGTTATGTACCATGGCTGTCTTAATGATCATACAGCTGTTGATTCAATTATTGAATCATAGAGGCTGGTGCTTGGATGAATATCTAAAGGGTTAGATTGAGGACTCATTAAGCACCGTCAAATGATTGTTAAGATGTGATCTCCAGCCTGAGTAGGAGATGGCAATCCTTTTCTCACATAGGCTGATATCTGACTGACCTCTTGCTGCAGGTCCTCTACATAGGAATAGAGATTCAGAGGTGTCAGATTAGTTAGGTCAAAGAGTTGACTTAACGAGATCGAGATAACCAAAGTCCTATGTTGAATGCTGTCACAGCATAGGCACGCATCCTCTGACCGGAGACAGATGTATTGCTATATGTCTGAGTATGTACATTTGGCAGACCAATAGGTTGATGACCTAACCAAGGTCTATACACCGGCGAGCTGGTGTGCATATAAGGGCATATGAGTAATACGATCTCTCAAAGGGATCATACAGGTTCAATACTGAACCGGAAGACATGAGCTCACTCATGAGATATTGGGAGGAATCAAATTCCGTGCACGGTCGTCTCGCTTTGGAAGCTTGACTGAATTTGTAGGTTTGATATATACTTTTGGAAAGTATATGATCAAGACCTAGGTATGATATATGCTTTTGGAAAGTATATGATCGATACAAATCCCAATGATCAAATGAGAAACTTGTGATCAAACCCTGAAGAAGACAGTGTAAAATAGATCTTGATCTTCGGGTTGATCATGGGTCTTTCCAGTATGCAGGATGTACAGGTATTGGGAATACCTGAAGGGTGATGTGATAATAAACGATTGTATATCCATGACGCTTCCATTCCGAGGGAGTGATGAAACAGGTCTGGATTTTAGTGACTCCTTTCAGTAGAGAAGCAATCCGATCTTAGTCCAAGTATTGGACATTAATCTGAATAGGATTCAGATTCAATGAGAAGATTGGATTTGCGGCCTTGATTTAATCAAGCATCTGTGAGAGGTCCGTAAGATCTGGATTTGAGATGAGATCTCAACATCCAAGTCACTATACGTGAATAATACAATCGCCCTGTCCTTATCTCCAAGTATCTGCGGAGAAAGCACATTATTCTTGAAAGGGTTCAAGAATAGTTCTTTTGATGAAATGTATATCCAAGCAAGGACTTGATGATTAAATGTGATTAATTATCAAGCTTAAATATGAATATGATTCATATTGTGAAAATGATTATCTAAGATATATTAAATGAAATTTAATTATCAAAGATTAAGAGAATGTGGATAACACTATCCATGATATATGTGTGTTATAAATATGATTTATAATATACATATGTATGAGAGAGACTTTATGTAAATAGCATTTGTTAATTAATAATGTGGATTGGATTCACATTTGTTAATTACTTGGAAATGCAATTTACTAACTAGTTTGGGTTGTGAATATGATTCACATAATTTTCAATGGCAAGATTGAAATATTCACAAATTAATTAAGGAATTATTTTGGTGGATATTTATTGTAATTAATTGAGGAATAATATAATAAATAAAATGGAGAAAACAACCACCCTCATGGGTGGCGTCACCCATGAAGAGTTCATGGGTGACGCCCCCCCTTTTTAGGGTTGGTTGACTCCACTTCATTTGATATATTATCTCTTGATTAATTAACTTTAAATTGTTGTTATTAAACAACAATCCTAGCCATTGATTTATCATGGACCAAGCATAGCCCTTGGATCCATGTGTCCCATGGATTGAGATCCATTGGATCCTAAACTAGTATAAAAGGAGGGCTAGGGTAGCCTCTCCAAGGTACATCATTTAGAGTTGTGCAGGTACAACTCTCTCTCTCTCTCTTTCTCATTCTCTGCCCTCTCTCTCTTTCTCTTCTCCATCAAGTGGCCGTCCACTTTGTGTTGAGAAAGGAGAGACTCTCGGTTTTCGCCTTCGACGACTCATGGATCTCCATCTTCCTTGGAGTTGCTTACTCTAAAGGAAGACGACGGATTTCGTTTGACGAATCGGGGGAGCCATCGCTTGGATCTTCATCGAGGATTGCGGGAAGGAACGTGACTCATCATCGCGCCCGCAAGTGCGTTCTTCGTGGATCGGACTTAAGATAGGAGGATCTCTACTTTGGGATCTCGCGATCACAACCACGCTTCAAGAGGTATTCCTTGTACTTTGTGGTTTGATGAAACGATCCGAGAAGTGTTCTCGTGATCATGTGGTTTCATCGTTTTGTTAAAATTTTAATTTCCGCTGCATCTAGCATCTAGTACGACTAGTTGCTCCGATCGTATACGATACGATCAACACGCTTCCGTGATGCGCTTGAGGATTCACAATATCCTTCATCGAGGACAAAGTACTGGATAGGGGAATCATTGGGTTGTCATTCTGGAGAAGTCAGTTCCTTTGTCATTTCAGTTGGGAGAGCTACTATCACTTACACTATAAAAGTCAGCTTCATAGTCATAAGGGTTTGCATATGATGTAGGCTATTTCTGACCTTGTTATTGAGGTGGTTTGGACCGAGTTTTGTGATTCTCAAAGGCTGTTGTGTTTAAATTAGCCTCCTAACTAGGTTCCACACACATCCTCACATCAAGGTCTACCTGAGCACCAAACTCTGATTTTATACAGATAAGTTCAATTATCAAAATCAATTACATTTATTCTTTATTCTTTATAATTTTTTTATTTTTTTCTTCTTCTTCTTTATTCTTTTGTACTTATTGCATAAGTGTTTGCTAGTGACTAGCAAAGGCAAGTATAGGGAGTGACGAATCTCCATTTCATCATCTTTATTCTATCATTTTGGCCTTAAACCCCTAGTTAATGCATGTAAATAGCATTAAATTGTGCATAATAGCATTCATTATTTATTGTATTATATGTATATAAAATAAGGTTTTTAATGCCAACATTATAGAATAAAGAGAAGAATGAAAAAGAAAAAAATATTGAAAATATTTTATGACCCAAAACCCCGAGACCATGTCAAGAGTTGAGTTGGTCGACAAGGAATAAAGTAGGGGGAGATATGGGCCGGAAACATAATAAAAATGCCATTTATTCATTCTTTATTTATGCATTTTTTACACCTATTTTATATTTATTATTTATTCATAAAATAAAGAATCTTTGTAGATAAAAGTTGTAGATAATATGTAAATAAAAATACAAAACTAAGTATGTACAAAAATAATACACACTGTGCATTTTATACACAAAATAAAAAGCCAAAAACCAAACATCACAGATCCATATCATTCAAATAAAACTCAAAACATATGAAAATCACCTCAAATTGTATATAACATTTCACAATCTATTTAATGGTGGTGTTATATTTTTTGGAGTTACTGTGTGAAAGTTAGGTTTTTGACCCCTGTTATACATAGACCCGATTAAAATATTAAATTTATTCATTTCTTATTTTTTTATAAAATCATATTTTTATAATTTTGTAAATATTATTTAAAATGCATGTACATATTAAAACTATATAAAAACAAAATAGAAAAATGTAAAATAAAATAAACCTATTTAAATACATAGGCAAAACACCTAAAATTCTACTTGTATACAAATAAAAGTGGATTCTAATCTTTTATTTATTTATCCTTTATATTTTTCTAATATTGTAAATATTATTCATATTCTATTAAAAATAGAAACCTCAAATAAAACTCAACAAAATGCATTAAAATAAAAAGATGTACATAAACATTGGTAAGATACCTATGAATATACATATATAATATACATATCTATTTATTTAAGTGTACAAATTACATCATAAAATAAAAATAAAAATATATTTACACTCCTAAAATCAAGTTATAAATATATAAAATAAAATAATAAAATAATAAAATAAAACATACAAAATAAAAATCAAAATGTAGAAAATATATGGAAAATACCTATAAATACACTAATAAAAATTAATTACTAATAAATAGATCTAAAAAATAAATAAAAATCATAATACTTTACTACATAAAATAATAAACATTTTTATTTTATACTTAAAAATAATAAAATCGTTTACTATTTTAATTAATTATTCATTAATAAATTCCTTGTTTTGTCGTTTAGTGGCCTATGTGGCCCAAATCAGGGCGCTTCACGAGTTGACCTTGGTGAACTTGACCCCCCGCCTCCTGATTTGACGTGGCATGTCCAATCCCCATTTTTCCGCCATTTTTCCTGCTTGATTTAAAGATCAATCACCTTCACATCCTTCACAAGAAATACTCCAAGATCATTGTACATACATGCCCGATCCTTTGATCCAATGTACATAGCATCGATTCTTTTATATTGCCTGGTCAATAAGGGTGCCCCATCGTGTTTATAAATAAATACCTCCACCTTCTCTTCAAATTTTGTTCATCTTCTACCCCTGAAACCTCGTAGCCTCGGCCAAAGCGAGCTTCCCTGTGACAGAGGGAGGACCCTTGAGGTTCGCGGTTGTCAAAGGAGGGCGGAGGTGCACCACGACCATCATCACCTGCGGTCCTGCTCCCAGGCATCCAACCAGGTTTGAGCTGCATCATTGATCATTTCCTAAGTATTTGTAGCTTATAAGATCATTTTTATGCATTTTAATTAGGGTTTTAAGTAGTTAATTAGCATAAATAAGTCCCTTCGTAGTTCGTCGGAGCTCCACTCCGGCGAATGATTCCGTCGTAATCTCATCGTTTTCTGACCAACATTTCCACCTCATTTCATTCCCTACCTATTTTTGCATCTCTCAGAGCCATCACCTAACCGGGATCTCTTTGATTCTGCAAATCATAGCTTCCCTCCACCACCTCACCGAAAGACTTTCCGTCCACCTCATTTTTTACGCTAACAGCTTCATTTTGCCGAGGATCTACCCCTTGAGCCACTCGTTCTTGTTGTGCATGTCACACGCTCAAATCGATTTGACTTGAAGGTTCCTTGGCCCCCATTCTTTCCTGAGCTTTCCAGGCCTCTTCACAGGGTCTTGGACCTTCTTGTGCACACCAGCAGCTCGGAACACCTCCCCGGATGTGTAGAGCATCTCGCCAGCAAAGAAAACCGTCGGAGGATGGAGAAATCGATGATCGAAGCTCGTAGGCAACAACCTTCTTCCTTGTTCTTCGAGCAAAGCAGTAGCCGTCCGATCTGGGGAAGCGCCCCGGATTTGATTATGGACATCCATCCTCTCCACGTTTTAGCCATCGATGAAGATTCAAGATCTGATCCAGACCGATCATCGACAAAGCGGTATCGGCTCATGAGAACTCGCCACGTGGATAAGTGGATGGTTGATTGTCGTCTGATCGCGCCTATATTTGGGGTAAATTGTAAATATCGCCCTGCATTTTTTGTATGTATTATTTAGTCCTATAAATAAAATGTAGCTTTATAAATAAAATGGACATTTTGCAACTAGGACCCTGAGCTTCTTGTATTTACAATTAGGTCTAGTTCACATCACCTCACGTGTCATCCCAAGTGAGATGGTGAAATTGCAAGTACACCACTACAAGTTTTGTATTTATAAAAAGTCCAATAAAATGAAATGTATGTTATATATTTTTGTGAAACTGAGAGAACCCTGAACTTTCTAGTATTTGCATTTCGGTCCCTCCTATCACGCATCACGTGTAGTCCCACATGATGGGTAATTTGCATGTATACCCTTGACAACACTGTATATGCTAAGAAGTTCATTGAATTTCTTATTACGTTGTGTAGTTATCTGTAAAATAGCATTTGTGCCCTTGAAGTTTATTTTTATGGCATTCATGCCCCTACTAGAATAAATATTTTCTGTCATTTATCTACTTATTAAAAATACCGAATGTGCTTTGAAAAATGTGCAAAAATAGGATTAGATGCTTTATGTCACATATATTCATGCCCATATTTTATTTGGCATTTTTTGCATTAAATCTATTTTTTCAAAATAAAATGGAGCCTATATATTCCCTGTTTACGAATAAAAAATTCAACAAAAAATAAAACATTTTGAAAAATTATAAAAAAATTATATATGGTTTATATACTTATGTATTGAGTCCAGAAAATTAAAACCCCAAAAAATAGAAAATGATAAAAATCATAAAGCTCCAAAATCCAACAAAAATTATAAAAATCCTATCAAAATAACAAAATATATTTTTCTATTTTATAATCTTATTTATATACGTATTTATGTATTAAAATTAATTTTTCTAATTTTGGGAATTATTTTCTACTTTGAAACCCCAAATCAATTTTAGATTATTTATTAATCCCTTACTAGGTATATTTTTTGCATTAAAAATACCAAAAAATTAGAAAAATTTTCAGAAAAATAAAAAAATTAGAATAATATAAAAATCTTGAAAATTTTATATTTATTGTATTTGATCTATCTGTACATATTTATGTATTTATAGTATCTATATATAGTATATTGTATTTATACATATACATACATATATATTTATATCTTATATTTAAATAATAAAATAAATATAAAAAATAAAAATATAAAAAGAAAATACAAAATTTTAAAACCAAAAATAAAATAAGAAAATATAAAATTAAAAAACGACAAAAACAATAATTTGGACAAGAGATAAAAGGAGGAATTTTTGTGCACTTATCATGCCTCCTCTTCTTGTTTGCTCCCAATGTTCGACTTCTAAACATGCTTACACCTATACACCTTTATTGTAGTGTTATAATAAATTTTAACTGCATATTTTTTATATTTCATTTCTTGATTCTTATTGTGAGTTAATTGTTGATTGATTGAGATTTGTTGAGCGGTCAACACATCGACTTGATCTCTCGCCTTATGAGATTTCTAGACCCTCGACAGATCTTAGTTTTCACTGCTCCTAAGCTCATAGCTTCCAGAACTAACCTGGCCAACCATCCAACTTCACTACCATGCTCTGTCCTGACTAGAAGGTGACAGGTCCAAGCAAGGCATCATGTGGAAGAGGGAACATCGGAGGAAGGTTCCAAGGCCTTCGACGCCTTGCATCGCCTCCATCGTGCCGCATATTACTCCGACCATCACCACCCGTCGAGCAACAATGAAGGTTCATACAACCTCAGTCCCAGGTGAGTTCCTTCATCATTTTCCGTTTTTAATTCTTGATTTTCGTGCCCTGATTAGTTTACTTAAATACATGAGAAGTGACCTTGATTATGCTTATTAGACGTATACAACTCATACCCTTTCAAATCCAATCCAAATCCGCTCAAATCCATCTTCCATCTTTTGTATTCTCATGCTTATACATTTCCTGGGACCGAGTTTTAGATCTGCAAAACCTTCACTTCTTAGCCAATTTCTATTGTGAATCGAGCATATAAAACTTATTTGCAGGTCCGTATTCAAATTGGAGTATCAACTAATCATCTGGAGCTCAAACTATTCGAAGAACATTAAGATCAATTGGTTTATTCATCAGTATCCATACTTGGCCAGATCGTCATCTTCTTTGGCATCCCACCGCCGTAATTGTTCACCTTGAAGCCAACATCACAGCAGGCGAGCTCGAGGGGAGAAGGAGTCACTCCTCTGGCCCTGCAGGAGTCCCAAGTCCTCAGTCGTTCGTCGGGGATAAAAAGGAGGAGGTGTCATCGCTGCATCTGCATGAAAGGGGAAGAACATGAAGAACAACCAGATGCTACATGTTGTGGCCACGTGTCCACGTTGGGCGGTCCAGATCGTGCCTCCTCTTCTAAGCACAACTGTTGTAGGGAACAACTAGAACATTTGCATTACAAGCCTAGCAAGCTTCCTGAAGTTCCAAGTTCACGGGGACCTAAATGTAATAAATCTTATTTTCTTTGCATTTTAGTCCTTTCTAGGGATCAATTTGTAACAGATTATAAAAGTTTGTTTTTTAGTTATACCCATGGCTTGTAGGGGTGTTTTGGATATCATTCTTGTTGCTTTTTCTTCCCGAATTTTCAAGGTAGTTACATAACTACCCCAGCTACATTTTTAGCTAAATTTTTACGGTTTTTCATCGAGTATTTTCTTTAATTCAATTTTCATAAAGTCCAGTCAGTTTCTGAGTGTTTTGTAAAATCAAGAATAAAGTGAATACTTTTGAGATTTCTTTCTTTTATTGAAAATCGAAGTATTAATATTCTGCCTCCTCAAGTTCGACCCAAGCACTTACTTGGATAAATAATCAAGTGGATACAGAATAGGAGAGAGAAAAAAGTCACATATTCTCATCTTCTCTCTCTCCTATTTTGTTGATTTTTGTTTGATCCACTCGAATTTTGGTTCAGAGCAATTTCTACAACCGACATCTTATCACTCCTAAAATTTGAGTTATCACTGCATGGGTCAAGCATCTTAGGATAAGTGGCTACATTGTCTACCATGCATTCTCTTCTCCACCTCCTCTTCTTGAGCCGGTTGTACTTGAACTTAGAAGGGAATACCCTAGTTCTTGAGGAAAGAGTTGGTGTATTAAGGAATTAGGGTCACCATGTTGGAGAAGACTAGCGTTTATAGCTTCAGCTGATATGAGCTACATATCACGGATATTGTACAAGATAGATTCATAATCATAAGGGTTTGTGTATGAGTTGACTTGTTCTGACCTAGCTATCGAGGATACTTAAGCATAGTTGTGTGGTTTCTAGAGGTTGATGAGTTTCAAGTCTGCTTGCCAATAAGGTTCCGACCAAACGTTAAATCCAAAGGTCCGACTGAGCTCCAACTTTGATTTAATGATGACAAGTTTAAGAGTAAAAATCAATCCAAGATTTTTCTTTTCTTCATTTAATATTCTGCACTTATAGGCATAAGTGTCTGTTAGGAACTAACAGAGGCAAGTATAGGGGATGATGAATCTCCATTTTTTGACCTTTATTTGGGTAATTTCTTTTGTCATGGTATGGGTTCAGTGGAGTATTAGTCAATGTTACTGAAACCGAACAAGATCGGCCAGACCGGTGAACTGGGTTTGGAACAGTCCGGCGAACCGGTTTTGGCAGTTTGGTTTGAGTTAATGTATCTTTCGTCCGAATACTGGTTCAATTGATTAAATTCAACCTAGTATAACTCGATCCAATCGAAATTTGATCACCAAGATACAAATTCAAATTTATTTTAAAATAATGATATTAGTGGTGAGGTTGAACTCTTGACCTTTGGTTCATTTTAGCTTAGGCGGTCATCCTCAGAGGTCAGCTGAACTGCAAAAGGCCTCAGATGCAGGGCAAAGCCCCTGGTATTATTGAGCATCGATCTGTGCACGAACCCATGCAAACTGGATTAAAAGCGGTGGATAGCCTGGTTCCTATAGGTCGTGGTCAACGAGAATTGATAATTGGAGACAGGCAAACAGGAAAAACTGCGATAGCGGTGGATACCATATTAAACCAAAAAGAATTGATCTCTATTAAATGAAATGAAATAAGAGGACACTGATGTTGAATACAAACGCAGTCTTGCCCAACCACTTTCGGCATCTTCCACAACATATGTACTATCTCTCTCTCCCGTCTCCCTATATCTCCAACTATCATCTTAATAGTGGCCAGCGAGGATCAGACTAGCAGCGATGCCTACCGCTCTGGATGACTTCTCGACTCTCCTTTTCACTATAGTCTCCACTCGCAGTTCATCTCAATGTAAGAGAGATAGTAGTTTGACTATATATTGATATTAGGGACTTTTTTAGATATCTCTATTTATTATATTCGCCGCGGCACTAGAAAGAAGGTGAAAGAGCTAGCGGCAGATACAAGGGATTTCCCTCTTCTCAGTGTTGAAGTGCATAAGTAATGTTGAACCCGTGAGTTTCATGTGCTAAATTCATTCCAACTATCGTAATCAAGGTTACCCCTCGCCCAAAAGTGGCTTATTAGGCCGGTCCCCGAGGGACGTAAAATGTCCTTCTTTCTTGAAAGATATGAGATCGGGGGAGAGTCATGAGGAGGGCAAAGGCACATTCTTTCTCATTGACGATAGCAGCATCATCTATATCCAGGTATTAGCAGGGTTGCCCCTCACCCAATAGTGCCTTTTCAAGGTCGGTAACCGAGGGACGTAAAATGCCGTGTGCTTCTTCTGGAAATAGATGATGTCGGGGGTGGGAAGAGAGTCGTGAGGCGCCTAGGAGGGGATCTTTCTTTAAGTAGAGAGTCTGTTTCCCTATTCATCACTGCATGAAGGGAGGAATGCACCTTTCCTATTCCTCACAGCAATTTTGCACAGTAGGCAATTTACCTATTCATCACTGAAGCAGACGAGGTTTGATAAATGCTCGACCGTAGGGAGAGGGAAGAGAGAGGGCAGACCAGCAGATCTGGTGGTCGACAATCGTTCGGATTTGGTAAAGGTTGCCGCAGCACCTGTAGTAGGACAGAGGACTGATAGCGATGCCCGCAGACCAATTTACGATGTCTCCGTCGCTGACGTTCGTCAAGCAGGCCACGTGAATTGGCCAGGGTCTTCTTCGGCTAATGAGACCTCGATCCCGAAGCCTTCCGAGTATCTTTTTCACCGTGCCTCTATCTGTATGGGGAATTCGCTGCCCCGTCTGCTCGCTCCAACTTTAGCGAGGACTTTCTAACTGGGGAATCTTTGTCTCATCAAAGACGATATAATAGCCTCGCGAACTCTCTCACTGCATCTGGGAATCCCTCTACCTATCTATCTCGAAGACCCCAGTGGCATGGCTTTCTTAGCAACTCATGCACCTGTACTCCTCATGGAAACAAGAGAGCCCCAACTAGATATTCGGGCCAGGAAGAGCTTCCGATTCTAGTCTAGTCTTTCTCTGAGACTCCTCCTTCCGCAAGAACCCATTGGGCATCTACCAGCAGCCAGCTCTGAATACGACGGTTGAGGGCATTTTGAAATGGCAGAAGAAGCGGAGGCAGATAGTTGACAAAAGAAATGAAAACAACTAGAGAGAAAGGCGGGAAAAGACTAAAAAAGCAAAAGTGAAAGAAAAGACGAAGAGGAAAAAGTGTGGGGGTACCAAGTCCCTTCACTTCGAGGGCCCAAGGCAGCCGGATTGAGATAGAAGAGGAAGGAGGTTTTTCTTTCGCTTTTCACCCCTGCTGCATCTTTTTCCTCCCCACCTCTGATTCCCTAAGGTCATAGCGAATGCACCTCACACTCCTATGTCTACCTGTATCCGATAACAGGAGGAGAGTCATAAGGAAAGAGCATATCTGAGATGCTACGTCAGCACCAGCTTGATGCAAAATTCTCGAAGTGGGCTAGAAAAAGTAGCATTTCTGGGTCATGTCATATCCAAGCGGTGGAAGCGGTAGTGAACTGGAGCCTTTGGTCTTAAAACCCTAGCTAGCATTAATATGTAAAAAATAGCATTCATTATTCACATTATTTATTGTATATAAAAGATTATATTTAATGCCAAAATAATACAATAAAGAAAATAAAATAAAATACCAAAGGTATTTAATGACCCTAAGCCATGAGACCTAGGCATCATGATCACTAGGTCGACAAGGAATTAAGTAGGGGGAGAGAGGGTGAGTAAATTGCTCAATAAAAATACAGAAACCCTAACATGTAAATATTTATTAAAGGCCATTTTGGGCCCTATTTTATTCTTTATTATCTATACATTAAATCAATAAACTTTGTACATGAAAATTGTAGAAAAAAATACATAGAAAATAAAAAAATTTCTAAAAAAAATAATAAACTATGCACCTTCAATAATAAGAAAAAATCTGAACTTCACATACCTATATCTTCTCCATATGAACTCAAGATGCACCAAAATCACTATAATAATATATAACTTTTAATTATATATTTAATGAAGGTGGTTTAATTCAATTTGGAGTTATAATGTAAATGTTATTTTGGCCCCCTATTGTACATTATACCTTATTAAAATAATCATTATATGTATTCTTTATATTCTTCAATATTTTATATTTTTATAATATTGTAAAAATACATAAACACAATTAAAATAAAATAAAATAATTGAAAATATAATAGAATAAATATATATATATATATAGTTTTATACATAATAGAAGTATATATACATATTCCTATATACTGAATACACATATATATTTATGTGTACAAGTTACCTCAGAATAACACAATAAAAATATATTTAAGTGTATTTCAATAAGTTATGATTATATAAATTATGTACATAAAATAACAAAATACTTAATAGAAAATAAAAATAAAATACAGAATAAATAGGTGAATATATCGATATTTGTACTTAGAAAAGCGACACAAAATAATGAAGCCATAAAATAAATGAAAATGACCATAAAATACTACATAAATAATAAATATTTTCATGTTTTGACTAAAAAATAAATAAAATCATTTACTAGTTTAATTTCAATTAATAAAACATTTCCCTTTATTTTGTCGCGTAGTGACATGACGTGCTGCAATAGGTGTGCAGCCTCGGTTGGCCTTCTAGTCAACCGATCCAACTGCAACCCTAGATTTGTCAGACCATGTTTGACCCAACTACCTCGATTTATCCCCTCTTATTCGTTCATTTTTTGGCATGATTCCTTCACCAAATCTGTTCCTCGATCCAAGCACCATCACACACGTATGATTTTTCGATCAGAGAACCCATGAATCGAGCATTATGCCCTAGTCAACATCGCCATGTATATAATATCGCTTTCGTCATCCATTCACTTTTGATCATCCCCACACTTCCAAACCCTAACACTAAGCACTATTGAAGCTACTGGTGACAACAAGAACCACTCCAAGGGTTTAGTGAGAGAGGAAGGTGCTGAATCGAGTCGATCGATGCTCTGTTGGGCACTGCCGTCATGAGCTCCACTCCCAGCTACTCCAGGTAGGTCAGCGCCTATTTATATACATTTTTCTATACTTAGAACTGATAATAGTATAGTGACTAATCCATGAATCAACATCTTTATTCTTTTATTTGTGCTAAAATCTTTGGTAAAACACATGTAAATAGTTATGAATTTTAAATATTTATCATTTATCTCTTATTTGTTAATAATGCATATTTACCAATCTTTTCACAAATATAAAAGGATAAATAAGAAAAGAAAATAAATAAGGATATATTTATGAAATAAATACAAACTAATCCGAACCCCGAGAGAAAGCCAATACTAGACCTGATCGACAAGGAATAAAGTATGAGGAGATAGGGTTCATAATTTATAAACATTTAGAAAACCCAAAAAATATCATGTATATATTGTCCATTATTTCATTTGTATAAATCATGTACATTTTCGTCACTATTTATCCTATAAATATATTCTACTGTTTTCTTTATCAATAAAATAATCGTAAATTAAATTATTTCCTTAATAAAAGTTGTATTTAAAAATGTGTTTCAATCAAATAAAAAAAGTAATTTCAAAAACAAAACATGTGAATAGAAGACACGACATTTAGAAAAAAATGTAAAACCATAATTGAAAGGTTAGTATCTTCTCCATATAAACTCATGTTGAACCAAACTCATTTCATTGTATTTTAAATAAAATAAATCTTCCAAAAAAAGTGGTTTCATAATCTTTGGAGTTACGGTTTGAAAGCTAGCTTTTTGGAGGGTTGTTTGTATAAATGTACTATAATTTATACTTGTATTTAAATATTATTATTTATTTTAATTTATTTGTATACATATTGTATTTTTAAATCAAAGCATTTTTTGTTTTATTTATACATAAAAAATTATACAATTTAAAGCCAATAAAAAATAAAATAGTGCATATATTGTATAAGGCATATATATTTTAGATACCCTATTTATTTAACTTATAAATTAAATTTAAAAAAATCAAATAAAATTTGATTTGAAATTATTAAATTAATGTGTAAATAAATGAAATATAAAAGGTTATTTATATTTATAAAGATAATACAATAAAAATATGTATATTATGTATATAAGTATTTCATACTTGTAAAAAACATTATTTAATTATTTATACCAAATAAATTATGTAATTTATTAAAATTACAAAAAATGTATTATTAATTTATAAACATTTTTTAAATATTTTTGAATTTAAAGTCATTTCCTTTCTCATTTTATTTATTCTTTACTTATTTTATCTATTTTATTGTGTAGTGAGTTTTATCCTATACGAACTGCCCTCTTATTGGTCAAGGTCATTTTGTTGACCTTGGTCAGCATCTGCCTTCCTCTCTTGCGCCCAAATAATCAAGTTTCGATCTGTTTTCTGTCATTTTTCCTTGACGGATCTGACAGGCTCTCCCTTCATTTTCAGTGCTCGATTTGCGTATTTGGATCTGGCATCTTCATCGAATCCGAATCTTTTTCGTTAGGGCCTTGGTTTGTGTGCTCTCCTCCGATCTTTCTCAAACCCCCACGCCTATAAAACCTCTTCCAAGTGCCCTCCATCCCGACTAATCCGTATTCTCCATCTCCTATCACCACATGAGGCTCAAGGATGGTTACAAGACCCAGAGCACTCATCAAAAGAGGAAGTTGATGCAATTTTGGTGAGATCCACATGCCGGCAGGAGTCCTCTACTACGTAGTGCCTCAACGGTTGTCCACCACTACCTTGAGGCAATCACCCTCTCCTCTTCATAGCTGATCATCACCAATCACTCTACATCCACTAGGTAACATCTAGATCTTTAGCTTTCACATCATTAACTCAATTCAGATCTAACTATGCGGCTTCATTCAATAGTATTCGATCTTCTTGATCTGAGGTCCAATTCGTTCGAATCAAAGCTAGATGTAACCGTTGCACCACCTAAATTCGATTCCCCTTATCCAGCATCTCGGATTCCCTCATCTACCTTCACATCTGCTAGATCTGAAGCCCGATCTCCTATCCTCACACCTTTGCCTAGTGATCCCAACTCCCCTTTGACTTTGTGTTAATAACTCTTGGTCGAGGATGATGAGTCTTCGAGCGTTCGAATAACACTTACAGGAGTGTGATATAGCCTGATCCGGAGCTCCCCATGAGGTATAAAGTACTCAGAAGCAACAGTGGCTCCAGGTCCGTTCACAACGAGATCTGGATCTTGATTATTCGGTAGATAGGAGCGGAACTATTCCATGAAGCTAATCGAATCATTAGAACCTCGATCTGAGTTGAAAAGAAGAAGATTTGAGCGCTTGAAGTTGGACTTCGGTGACCTTCATACCTATTGTTCTAACATCTTCAGCCATCATTCGATCGAGAAGGGATACTTCTAGATTAATCACAATCTTCTGTTGGTGCCCAAATTGAGACCACACGAACAGATTTGGAGAGGAGGATCTCGGCCACATACTGCTTAGACACCTGACATGACGATACACATAACCTTGGGTAATTTGCGCTACTCCCCTAGCAGTTTGTTTTATTTCATTTTTTATCTTTTTTTGTAAGTAGCAGTTGACAAGTTTTTAGTATTCAATCCCTCTCGTTCTGGATTTGCTATTTAATCCTTGTCATGTGTATGCACATGCCAGTACATATGATATTTATGGACATTTGCACTTTTGTACTACAATTTCTATGCATTAATAAAAGTGAAGGTGTTTTGATTAACTGCATCCATACCCCTATGTATTGTGTGCATGTTTATTCACGAGAATTATTTAGAAATTTATGTCTATTGCCTTGCAGCTAATATCTTTTTTTATAGTTAGATCTGTAAACTTTACATAATTACATTTCGGTCATGAGTCCCATATTTAAATTTGTGATTTTATTTTACATGAAATAAATATCATAATTACTTTAAAAAATTCCTAAAAATTAGGTTAATGTTCTATTGTATTGCTTTATCACATATATCTTTTTCATGCAAAAATATATTATTTTCTTATTTTCAATAATTCAAAACCCTATTAAAAACTCCATGTTTACATTAGAAAAACTATAAAAATTTGACAAATGGTTTGAAAGTTCTAATAAAAAAATTGCTTGTGCATTTTACTTTATTTTAAATACTTTATAAATTTCTTTTGAAAATTCTTTATAACAACCAAAAAATGTGTATTATATAAAATCTACAAATCCTATAAAATCAAAGAAAAATCGTAAAAATATAATTTTGGCCTCTATTTACAGCCTAATAATATACTTTTTTAGTAAATTAGTTTCTGGCTTTTTGAGTTGCTTTAATTTTTAAAAAAATCTAAAATAGTAGGTTTATTTAAATGTTTACATTGTTTCCGTTTTTAATTGATTTAAAAATTCTAATATATCAAAAAATTCTTGAAAATAATAAAAAAGTAAAAAAAATATAAAAAATAAAAAATATTCTTACTTGCATTTTTTGGATATTGTTACTATATTTGAAAAGTATAGAAAGAGTGCTTGTGTGTATTTTTTGCCATTTTCTTTGTTTGATTTATTTGAAATAAATTAAAAATATAAACATTTGCAAAATTAAAAATCATTAAAAATCCAAATGAAAAAACCATTAAAGAATATAAAAATTAATAATCTAAAAAATATAAAAAGATCAAAAGTTTAATAAAAACATAGAGTAGTTTGCTTATATTTCCTCTTTTATTTCATTGCTTGTCTTTGATTTAAGTAACCCTTTCTTAAATAGTTTTCACCTCCTTGAGTGGACCCTGAGATTTATACTATGTTAATAAATAAATAACAATCCATCTTTTATTTCTTTTAGTTTGATTAAATTAAATTTATTTGATTTGGGAATTTGCGGGTTGCAATGACATTCACTTCTATTCACATTATTTGCATTAAATAAAAACATGTTAATTTTCATTAATCAAAATGGTGATGTTATCGGGGAGGCACGACAAGGGCAGCTAGGTAACTTTCTCTTGCTTGTTATTCTTAGTGTTTGTTTTTTTTCTATCATTTATTTTCTACTTAGCCATAATTACGGATCTTCTTTTTGTTGAGGAATGAGCACTTGGATGAGAACCACGTGCCGTAAGTGGGCTTATACAATGCTTGCAGAATCCGGCGTGTCGGACACTGAAATCCCCTCAAGATTGGACTTTCGTTATTAATGTGAGATCACTTTCGCTCAATCTTCTCATTTAGCCATTTATCCACATGTTAGTGTCTTTGTTTACTTGATTGATTTTCTGTTTTATTTTATTTTATTATGATTCTCATATATTTTGTACCTATTATCTGACGTATTTCTTATTTCTCTCTTTCTTGCGAAGGCCCGACGAGCGAGGGCGGCATTCCTAGGAACGCCAGTGCACCCGAGCGAAACCTTGTGATTATAGGTATGTTTCACCAAGTACCGATGCACTTGGGGGACCTCATCTATTTTTGGTTTTCATCGCCTTTTTTTATTTGTTATCTCATCTTTTTTTGGTGCTTAAGCCCATAGAAGTAGGTTTTATTATCTTGGTTGAGCTTGGTAATTATTATGTCCACATCCTCTAAATAAGAATATCTGTTCCTCTAGATTATTTCGTAGTATTAGACTTAGACAAAATAATCATGTCCTTGCTCATTAATAGAAGTTACCGGTTAGGACGTTTCTCTTGAATAATTTATATTAGTTTACTTTTCTGTCTATATTTTTGTCCATTGATTATATTGCATGCAGAATGCTGACGATAATGTACACAACTTCTATCCCTTTCATGCATCACTGATTTCATCGCGCATTGGCTTTTCAACGTCATGATTTTCTCACATAGGAAATAAAGGAATTGGAAAAATTGTTAGATCATTTATTTGAAAAATATCCAAAAAAATGATAACTAAATAAAATCAGGATTGTTAAAATAACATGGCCCTAAAACTAAATGTAAGGACATATCATTCATTATTTTTGGGAGAGTAGTCACTATCTGGGAACAGTTGAGGATCGAGTACTTGAATAAGTACTATCCACTCGGTCGGACGAATGCAATGAGAGAGATGATTAGTAACTTGACCGTGATCCCAAATGAGCAGTTTCATGAGGCTTGGGGTCATTTTAAAGAGCTTATTGACAAGTATCTAACCATAACATCAACAATCCCTCTCTTGCTCAGAGTTTCTTTTGTGGGCTAGTGAGTTGACAGAGGCTAGTGAATGCTTCTTATAGAGTACCTTATTTCTCCAAGCATGAGGATTAGGTCTGCTCTATGTATGAGGACATGGCAAAGAACTATATCATATTGACCCGGACTTGTGTCTACACACATGGGAAGTCACCACAACCGACATTACACTTGAGAGTGGCACAAATTGAGGCAGGATCATAGTCTTCAGCTGCACATGGGGATTATTAGCTAGATGTTGGACCATATCGAGATCATCAACAAGAAATGCCAGGGCCTATACAAGCTCGACAAGATTGAAGAGTTGGCATATTGTTTGAGTGACCTAAAGACACAAATAATGTGCTTATAGGAGGTACAAATGGCTTCTATGATAAAGTCTACGTCACAGGCTGATCAAAGCAGCAACACACAAAAGTTATTGACTCAGACGTGCCAGGCTCACCACATACATTCTGAGCAGATAAAACATGCTCCACCGTACCAATTGCAGCATCCACAATCCAATCAGACTCGGATGGTGGCATACCACAGTAATCAGCCTCTTACAACTCTTCCCCCATATTCATAGCAACTTGAGCTATTGATAGAGGTCAATGGGATTTGCTACAACCAGTACTAGCAGTAGTCAGGGATACTTCTTGATCACCCTAGTTTCTGGTCATCTACAGTAGGTGCTCAGTCCCACCAACTACATCAGGCAATGGTGACTTAAGAATTCTATGCGAGTTTGAAAAAGTATCCTCATAGAGTGCGAAGATAGAGTGTCATTGAGGCGACCCGTAGAGAATCCCAAGGCAATCAACAAGTACCTAAGAATTCTATGCCAGTCCTAATAGAGTTATTATTTGCAAGTAAAAACATAAGAATATTTACCTCTATATAGTGTATTTAATTTTTATTTTGTGTTTTAGATTTTATTATTTTATATACATAATTTATATAATAATAACTTATTAAGAGACACATAAATATAGATACTTTTATATTTTTATGATTTAATATGCATAGTTAAATAAATATATGTATTATTTATTGAAGTATAAGTATAGTATATGCATCTATATATTTATATACACTTGTTTATTTTTTGTATTTTTGATAGTTTTATTTTAGTTTTATTATATATAATTATTATGAATAATATTTAAAAAATTATAAAAATATAAAATATGGAAAAATATGAAGAATAAAGAAAATGAGTATTTTATTCAGGTATGTGTACAATATATGTACAAAACCTAACTTTTGCATCTCCACTCCAAATTTGATGAAACCACCTTCATTAAATATCTAATAAAAAGTTATATGCAATAAAAGGTGATTTTAGTGCATTTTGAGTTTTTTGGAGAAGATATGGAGCTTGGAAGTACAGGTTTTGGAATTTTATTTTTTATGTAGAATGAACATTGTGTATTATTATAATATGAAATAAATTTTATATTTTGTATGTATATTTGTCCACAATTTTCATGTACAACATTTGTTGAATTGATGTATAAATCATAAAGAAAGAAATAGGACCAAAAAAGTAATTCTTAATGAATAAAGAATGACATTATTAATGAAATTTCTTGTACAACTCATCTTACCTATCTCCCTCTACTTTATTCCTTCTCGACGAAGTCACCATGATGACTGAGTCTCCGGGGCTAGGGTCATTCAGTGTCCTTGACACTTCATTCTTTTTCCTTTTTATTTTCTTTACTCTTTAATTTTGGCAATAAATACATTATTTATACAATAATTAATACGATATTTTTTAAAATTTACAGAGTGCTTATTTTGGCAAATTAATGATATATGCATGCATTTAGATAGGGTTTAAAGACCAAAATGAAAGAATAAGGGTGATAAAATAGAGACTCATCACCCCTAATAGTTGTCTTTTGTAGTCCCTAGCAAATACTTAAGCAATAATTGCATGAAATAAAATTAAGAGAAGTAAAAGAATGAAGATGGATTATTATAACTTTTAAATTTATCTTCATAAAATCAAAATTTGGAACTCAGACATACCCTTGGAAATTTAGGTTAGGTTAGAACCTTAATGGGAAGCTAACTTGAAACCCAACAACCTCTAGAGACCACAAGTCTCTGCTCAAGTCTTCTTAATAGCCAAGCCAAAATAAGTCAACTCATACGCAAATCCTTATGATTGTTAGTATGTCTTGTATAGTGTAATGATATGTAGTTCTCCTTGGATGAAGATGTAAAAGTCCGTCTTCTCTAGCATGGTGGCCCTAATTCCCCAATTTAGCACCTCTTTCTTCGAGAAGAGGGGTATTCCCTTCTAGGTCAAGTGCAACCAGCTCAATAAGAGGAGGTGGAGGGAAGAATGGACGGTAGCCAGTATAGTTACCTATCCTAGGATGATTGACCCATATAGACAAGTAATCCAACTACATAGTCACATAAATATTACTCTGAGACTCAAGTTTGCTTATTCACATATATACATACTCAGGCAGTCATTTTATTTTTATTCAGGCATGTCAACTTTTTTGGAGTCTTTATCGCATTTTTTACTATATATAATAGCATTTACATATGGACTTTTTTCTCTTGAGCTAGTAGACTATCCCTCTTTTGAAGCATTATTACAACACACGCTTCTGTCATTAGATCTCATACCTACTAGATCGAGTTGGGGTACAATGGCCATAGATATGTGACTTTTGATATTTCCATTGGCTTATGTCTCATGACAGCAAATCCAGTCCTCCACCACTTCAACTGAGGTAAGCAGAGTGTAAAGTGCAGGTGTCCAAGCTAGGTAATTACTGACAACAGTCATGTGTGTGCTTCAAAATACTCTACTTATGCAGTCAAGACGACATTGAACTAAGTCTCATGGCTCATAAAGAATTAAGATAAGCAGACTTGAAGAATCTCAATTCCAGTTCCTACAAGGTTCTTGTGATTAAGAAGACTAGGGTCCAACCAAGTTCCAATCTTCAGATTTTATTCAAAGTAGTACAATTATCAATTCAAATCCTAAAAATGCAAATGTTATGTACAATGCAAGGAAAATATTTTTGTGATGAAATTTTCCATTTTGAGTTTTTTATTGGTTTTGAAAAGGTTTTGTAAATTTTGATTGAAATATTTGAAACTATTATGAAAATTTTTATAGGTTTTTAATTTTGCATATTGTTAGGGTTTTTTTAAATAAAGGTAAATAAAATAATTGTTTTCAATTATGTGCATGGGAGTGCATCTATATTTACAGGAATTGGTTGAGGAAATTTTAAAGATACAAGTGTCAGTTATTTTTATAGTTTTGCATATACATACTTTTTAAAGTTTTCATTTGTTAAATTTACTTACAGCTCTCAAAATAGTTGAAAATATATTTACAACCAATTTATGAAATATTTATTTTGAAAAATAATTTGACAAATAACTTTTAGAAACATTTAAAAAATTTAAAAATCATTTTGCAGTGATTTTTCATATAGTATATATAGATTTTTCAAATTAATTATACATCTAATTTCCAAAACATTTGCAAATAGATTTTAAAAATATTTTTTTTTCAACCAGAGAAAAGAAATTTTTACAAGCAAGTCACTTTTACAAAGGTTGAAAACATTTTACAAAATATTCTTCAAATAATTTTAAAAAAGATTTTTGAAAGGATTTTCAATCCATTTTCAAAATATTTGCAAAATAGGTTTAATCAGACTTATTAATCAATATATAGATTTGTTCATTACATTATAACATTGTGTGCGGTTTACATCACCAAACATTTCTTTTAGATTCAGCATGATCTCTTGGCAAGTGTTCATCTCCACATGATGTTTCTAAAGCACACTAAAAAATGAACTCAGAATGTAACATCTTGTCAAATTTTGATCTTCATTTTATGAGATTTCTTCTGGAGTCCACGGGTCTGTGTACTTGTCCTTTATTAGCACATAAGAAATGTGCTCAGCAGATAGGACAAGATCCAAATTTCAAATCAAATCCAAATAATTTGGTCTGATCAACTGATTGACCTCCAGGAGCTTGCTACGTGGGTTCATGGACTTCATTTTATTAAATTAAGAATGCACTGTATTAGACTATATAATAATAATACATTCAATTGTATTTATTTGATTAAGAAATGTTTTTAATCAAATTAGTCTTATCTTATCAACTTTGAATGTTGATTCTCTTAATCACTTTCAAAGCAAGAGATATACTTACCGATATATCTCTAGCAAGAATTGAGATCTCCACTTTACATTTGTCACATCCCAATAATATGATAAACTGTAACTTGGATAAAGAGAATCGAAAACATATTTTGCCTTACAAGTCCAATTGCATTTCCCAGTTCGGTCTTTAACACTCAGGCCCACCACCGCTAAGGTGATGTTGACCCGTTGTTTACTTAACCAACCGTCAACATGAATAGTACTCGCTATGCACAGTCCAGTATTACCCCAATAATATGAAGATCCAATATTGGGGTCACTATGCATACGTCCTTACTCTTTCAAGAAGCAAAGAGCCCAATCCAGATGTGCTTGTATGCAAGATCGGTTACTTCGGAATAGCATCTCCTACATACAATCCCTATCAATAGAACTTTTTGCCTTGGCGAGAGAACATGGATGCCACTTATTTGGTCCTCCATCTTTTTTTCAAATTTTAATTAATTATCATGAATCACATTCACATAATTAATTCTTCCAAGGAAAATACATCTATTCATAATAGAGTGTTTTAATTGGATATAATCAATTTAATCACATTAAATCAATTATCAATCCAATTCAATCAACAAACTTGATTGTTACTTGAATGGATGGTATAATATCAAAGTACGTATTATGCGAATTTTAATAATTAAAAAATACATTTTGACTTCTCTGATATTATATATATATCTTTATATAGATTTATTAATGAAAAATATATATAGTATTTTAGGTATACATATTGAAAATATGAATATATGAGTTATGGCTAAAGTATATACAAGGTCTATACGACCTACCTATACTTATCTTGAGATATGTCCTAATAAGTCGAAGAGAAAAGAAGAAGACATAACGTGTACTGAGTATACTACAACGACTGAATAGATACATGAAAGTATGAAGAATAAGAACTCGACCCCCCCCCATACTTAAGATCAACTCATCCTAAGTATAACATATTATACATAAGACAAGGAGGGATGAGGGTGGGAATGAACAAATGACAACTCGGTCTGTCTCCCCCATAATTAGTGTAAGTTATCCCTATAAATAGAAATATCAACAAGAGAGGAGACAAGCGAGGGGATCAAAGTATGTACACATGAATTCACTCGTCCCCCTATACTTAGGATGAGGTGTATACAAAATATAGCATGGATGAATGAGGGGCACAAAGTAGAAAACTATATATACAATGGAAAATACGAAAAGAAGAAAATTAGAGAAAGAGTTTTAAAGGCGCATTATCTGAATCTTCTGATGATGCTGAAGTTGTGGAGGGTTCCTCATTGAAGATCACTTAGACTGCAATGATAACAGCAAAAAACGTAGCACGCTTAGGGTATGATTCTAGTAACTGACCATTGCAATGAGCAGTTGTGCATCAGAAGACAAGTATGATATCAGAATGCTTCCATTGTCACACATTTCTTTTACTAAGAATAGCCATGTCCATTTTGCTCTTTAATTTACTTGGGAATGTCTTCATATTTACGATGAATAACCACAGTTTCTGATCGATCTCGAAGGTCTTTCATCTGATGTTCCGGTCATGCCAGCTTTTAACCTTCTACTTGTACATCACAGTGTTATCATAAGCATAGTCTCAGAATTCAGGGAGTCAGTTTAGATTCTTTCTTTGTTGACCACCTTTTTGTGAGTCCAAATTGTAATTATTCACTGCCCATAATGATTTATGAATAAGATCAATGGGCAGATGGTGTGGCTTTCCATACACAAGATGATAGGGATACATGCCCAAGGAAGACTTGTAAGTGGTACTGTATGCCCAAAGAACGGAGTCCAAAAGTTGGGACCAGTTCTTTCTGTACAGCTTCACAAGCTTCTTCGAGATTGTCTTGACTTCTCTATTTGATAGTTCTGTCATGCCATTATTCTGAGGATGATAAGGAGAAGTGACTCGATGCTCAATGTTATACTCCTTCATTAATTTTTGACCTCTTTGTTGATGAAGTGACTACCCCCATTTGATATCAGAATCATCGGTATCCCGAACCGTGGGATGATGTTCTCTCTTAGAAATCTGCTGACCGTGCAGTTATCAACAACTAAGGCGGGAATAGCTTCAACCCATCAACTCACATAATCAACGACAAGAAGGATGTTCTCAAATCCTTGATTGTTGGGAAATGGTACCATGAAATCAATGCCCCAAGTATCGAATACATCTGAAATATTAATGAATTTTAGGGGCATTGAGTCTTTTGATGTGCGGGTTCCTCTCAATCTCTGACAGTCAGTGCATCGCTTCACATAAGTTGTAGCATCCTTAAATAGTGTAGGTCACCAGAGGCCACACTATAGTACTTTTGTTGTCTCTCTATCTCTAGATTGGTGTCCACCATATTAAAGCAAGTGACAATGCTCGAGGATACTTTGATGCTCCTCTTGAAGGATACACCATTGCCAAATACAATCAGTTCCTTCCCTAAATAGAAGTGGGTCTTCCCATTGGTAGAAATGGATTTGGGACAAGAATTTGACCTCTTTGATTTTTGTCCCATCTTGTTGAACTATGCCATATACAAGGTAGTTCACAATATCTACATACCAAGGGAGAGAATCCGTGGTAAGATTTGACTCATCGGGAAAGGTATCTGTGATGGGTGCACTGCTCAATGGAGGCTCTTGATGCTTACTTATGGAGAGGCGATCTGCTGCCACGTTCTAAACTTCAGGTTTATCTGCGATTTCCAAATTGAACTCCTAGAGGAGAAGGTTCCATCTAATCAATCTTGGATTTGCATCCTTCTTCTGTTGTAGGTATCGTATAACAGATTGGTCAGTGTAGATGGTGACTTCAGATCCAAGAAGATAGGATCTGAACTTCTCGAGGGTGAAAACCATGACCAGTAGCTCTTTTCTGTAACAATGTAATTTCGATGAGATTCAGTTAATGTCTTGTTGGTGTAGTGAATGGTCTAAGGCACTTTGTCTTCTAGTTGTCCTAACATAGCCCCAACTGTAAAATCCGATGCATCTATCATGATCTCAAATGGATGAGACTAATACGATGGATGTAGGACAAGAGTTCGAGGGATTAGCTCCTTTAACTGTTTGAATGAGAGGAGAACCTACTGATCAACATGAAACTTAGTCTCCTTGCACAATAATTCTATTAGCGGTTGGGCGATGCAGCTGAAATCCTTAATGAATCGTCGATAGGATCCCACTTGCCCCAGGAATGACCTCATATTTCTGACATTTTGAGGTGGCTAGAGATTAACAATCTCATCCACCTTTTCCAGGTCAACTTCTATGACACTCTTGGAATTGACATGACTCAGTACAATCCCTTCTGTGACCATGAAGCAGCTCTTTTCCCAAGATAGCATGAGATTATATCATGCCATTTCTGAAGTACTCTATCCAGGTGCTCAAGAAAAACATTGAAATTTTCACCATATATGGAGAAGTCATCCATAAAAACCTTGAGAAAAATTCCAACCATATCGGTGAAAATTGCAAGCATGCACCCCTAGAATGTGGAAGGTTCATTGAAGAATCGAAAGGGCATTCTCTTGAAAGCGTAAGTGTCGAACGAGCAAGTGAGGGAAGTCTTCTCTTGATCCTTTGGGGTGATAGCCACTTGGTTGTGCTCGGAATACCCATCTAATAAGTAGAATAACTCCTTACTGGCCAATCTTTCTAGAACTTGATCAATAAATGGCACAGGGAAGTGGTCCTTCTTCGTTGCAGTATTGAGGTAGTGGTAGTCAACACACACCTGCAAGGATGTCGGTACCTGAGTAGAAATCTCCTGTCCTCTTTCATTTATGACCACGATGACCCTTGATTTCTTGGGAAGTATATGCAGAGAGGCCACCAACTTCGAATCAAAGAGAGATGAAGCCTATGACACACAATTTTGTAATTTCCTTCAAGACATGTCCTGCAAATTTGGTTTAGTCTTCTTTAAAACTCTCAGGATAGCTTAGCATCTTCTTCCAAGTAGATATGGTGCGATAACAAGGCATGATTTATCCTGTAGAGGTCCGATACATGCCAACCAATTGCCTTGCGATTTTTTTCTAGAATCTTGAGAAATCGAGATTCTTGATATAAGGTTAGCATGCTACTGATGATGCATGGATACATATTCTCTACACGTGCAAGAAAGCATACTTTAGGCCTTCCAGAAGCAACTTCAATTCTAGTTCTCATCTGGCCTGCTTCTCAGTCACTTCAGAAACTGTACTGGTAGGTAAATGGTCGGCCATGATTTTGGAGTGCTGCTCACCTGGATCATTTGTGGCTCAACTGATAATGTGCCAAATAGATATGCAATGAATTCATCATGTTCGGACTAGCATGAATCTTCTGAGTAAAAAAGTTGCATCAACAAATTGGAATTTGTCTCCCAAGTGACATGGAAGCATATATTCACCATGCTCTCCATGTCCTCCACAAAGGAGAGAATTTCCATAGTTTTTGCACCATTCAAGGATAATTCTGTATCACAGTCAGCTTCAGTAGTGTTGTATGACTTTCATCAGATACGATTTTTGTCTCACTAACCATATCTATAGCAACTTTGTTGCTGCTCGAGCTGAACAAGTTCTTCCTAGACCCATAGTTAACCATAGCCTCTACAGTTTGTAGGAGTGGTCAGCCAAGAATAATGAGGGTCTGAAGTATTTGTGTAGGGGATTCCATATGTAGGACCACAAAGTCAACAGGAAACTGCATTTCCTACACCATTACGACAACGTCCTACAACAACCCTCAGGGTCGCTTGATGGATCGATCAGCGAACTAAAGGATCATCTTTGTAGATTTTAAAGGACCCATCCCAAAATCCTGATGTAACGAAGAGGGCATGAGGTTAATTAGAGAGTCACTTTCAAGTAGAGTCCGCTCAAAGACTTGGTCTCAAAACTGATCAAAGGTGCTCCTTTGTCAGGCTTATTTTGGGGAAGGTTGTTGATGGCATTGATTGTAGCCATGGTAAGGACGTGCTTTTCAACTAGCTGGCATTTATTGTTGCGGTTTGACCAGTGCTTGTCGTGCATGCTTCTTTCAAGAGTTTTTCACAGTGAGCATATATTACATGGCTTTCATCAAAGGTAACTCAGTACTCATGTTCTTGGTAATATCCACAATACTGGGATCAGAGAATGCACTTTTTCTTTCTGCATATTTTGTGTTTTTCTATTGCATCAGGAAAAGGAATACTTACTGAGCTGAAATTATAAGTAGAGTTCTTATTTCCAGTAGAATTCTTATCCACAATATCATGTACAACTGTATGACAAAAAGGTGTATAATCTCAAGCAAGGGGTGGACGTACAAAGGATGCAGTCTCCTCTCCATCATCCAACGCTAGATCAATGGCTAGTGCTTTCTCTTCCATGGATGGCATGACTTCACTTTGACTACTATAATCTTTTTGGTATTTTTTATTTTCTGATTTTATTTCTTTTTATTGGGGATGGTGGTGGATGACAGCTAGCATGACTCCTCCTCCTCCTCCTTCTTCTTCTTCCTCACCCAGATTTGTAGCTAGCTTGGCTGATGCATAATATGATGATTCACTGGTTGAACCTTTATTCTTTCCTCTGATATTGATAAATAGAGGCAAGGTCCTATCGCTCCAAGGAGTAGTTCATCGACTGATAGGAGTTGATAGTACTGCCAACAGCTCTAACAGCTTGGTGATCTATCCAACTTATCCATATGTTTTATCCTTTGTTCAATCACATCAAGTTTTTCGAGATCCTTTGATCTCTTCTTGATGGTGTCAACCTTGGAGAGATGGCCCCTAACGATTCTAAGGTTGGAGATCTCATCTCTCTCTACCTCGTGGGACTATGCCATGTAGACAGGCTTGTGGAGCACCTGACGCTATCTTTCATAACCATAAGATGAAGAGAGGGAGGCCTCCCGTTGGCCATTTCCTTGAATATCAACTAGACATCAGCTTCATCCTTATTAAATTTTGATCACCTAAAAGCGACGTCAAATGATCTATGACTCTCAACATTCAGGCCTCTCAAGAAGCATTGGACCAAGATGTTCTTTGGGATGTCATGGTGGGGCACTTTTCTTATAGATATTTAAATTGCTCCCAGGATTCATGAATTATCTCGTAGGTAGCCCGGGAGAAGTTGATAATCTTATCCCTCATCTAGTGAGGTGAATGAGAGGGTAGAAATTGTGAAAAATGTGGATATGAGTTCCCCCGTGTTGTCACAAACTTTCCCAAATGATTGACCTAATACAGGGCCTTGTAGACTGAAGGGAAATGTTGTCATCTTGACTATACCCAATGGAATATTAGGATAGTGTGTGGTTCCACAGATCCAACCAAACTACTGTTGGTGAATGTATGGCTCTTAATTGGTGTTCCCATGACATGTGGGACGAAGATAAAGGAGTTGAGGCTTGAGCTCAAAGTGAGCATGCACCGGTGGAATGCGAATCCACTCGGTCATCTGGCTGTCTCCAGGATTGTATGCTTCCTTCAAGGTGGGCTTTTGTGCCTTAGCGTCTAGCTCTCCTTCCTCTCGATCATCAAAGGTTCCTTGGTTCCCCCCCCCCCCCCCCCACCCTCCTCTCGATATATTCCTCAAGTCATTCAACATGTCTTGAAAAGCAGTTTGGGCTAATGCATGCTTGGTCAGTTACTGTTGGATGGCTCGAATGGAAGCCAATAACTGAGGGTTTGTTTGGTTGCAGGGTTGGGCAAGGTTGGGTTGGGTACTATTCACAGGGTCACTCCCTCCTCACAGTTTACTATTCACCCAGCCCACCCAACCCAACTCAATCCTGCCCAACCCTGCAACCAAACGAACCCTGAGTATTCGCTTGGTTCTGATCTGGTGATGGGCTCTGCCCAGTCTAAGGAGGTTGTTGTCCTTTGCCTTTACCGTGAGGAGCCATTTCTAGGTCTGAATATGAGGAGATGAATTTCGGATTGAGATCCAGGTTTAACTTCTATCTGTAATGCAAGAGGTATCCCAATTAGACTATTGTAAAATTGAATTTCAGTTAAGATGATAATTCTAAGATTAAGGTAGACCCCAAATAAGTGTGAATGGAGTAATTGATATGGCCCTATAATCAAGTCCCGACCATGAAGGGTGGAAGTGGGACAAGAGTGGTCCTGGTTTATAAGGGGATATAAAAAGGATGGAAAGAAGACGAGGAGTCTAAAGATTGGTTCACAAGGTCCGAACCGGGTTCTCGGGAATTTCCTCAAATGATTAGATGATGTTGAGTTCATGGAATCGATGTGGATATCGACCGAGTCCAAACAAAACCAATCATGAGTCGACATTGTGTAGGAACAAGAGTAAGATTGATGTAGGGGAATGATACGATTGTGTTGAAGAGGGTCTTGTGAGGGTCTAGAAATCTCACAAGGTGAGAGATCTAGTCAATGCAGTGACTGCTCATGAAACCCAACTTCAGACAACAATTAACTAATAATAAATAATCAAGCAATGAAAAATAGATGTGGAGTTAAAATTTATTTTAACTCTATAAAATGTGTGTATAGTGTGCAAGTAGTGTAGAGTCTTGAACACAGGGAGTAGAAAAGGATAGATCAGGCCATGAAGTATAAAAGATGATTGTGAGGGTTGTGTCTAAATTTCGTTTCGTGGGTCTTATATTTTGTATTTTGTTTTTAATGGTATAATTTTATATTTTTTTATGTTTATATATCTCTTTTTCTTTACTATATAATATAGCTACATACAGAGTATATATATATATATAAAAAGTAAGCTAACATATAATTAAATACTAATAAATTTAATAAAAAATGAAATAAAATAAAATATTTTATGGTTTTTAAATATTTTTTATTATTTTTGCAATTTTTCAAAAAATTTGCTAACTTTTATATATTTTCAAAGTCAAAACTACCCTAAATTAGGGTTTAATAAAATATCTGAAATTGAAATGGAAATTAAAAATAGAAAATTAAGTCCAAAATTTTCCAAACTAATTTTAATATAATAATAATAAGATATAGAAAATTCAGAGATAAAAAATAACATTTTTGGAGTTTTTAACGATTTTTTAGATTTTTATAAAGCTTTTTAGGTCATTTGATTTTTATGAGTTTTTCTTTCTATTTTTAGGTTTTTCAATTTCTAGAGTTACAAAACATCTAAATAAAGATAAAACAGACTTTTTTGGAATTTTTCAAAACGATATTATATTTTTTAGGTATTTTCTATTATAGATGGGAAATAAATAGGTTATTTTCTATTTTTAATAAATAGATAAAGTGTTTAAAATTGGAATCCAAAGCATGAAATTATAATGCAACATGCACTTAATCCTATTTTTGTGATTTTTAGACAACAATAACTATTTTTTAATAAATAGAGACAATAAAGATAAACTACAATACTGGTAGGGGCATTTATATAATAAAAACAAATAATGAGGGTCTTTATACAATTTTACCAAAAAGATACAACATGCATAAAATGTTTCTGGGCCCAACCAAAATATACAAAACTATGGGGTCCATCCACAAAATGCGTGCACCTCACGCATACAAGTATGTGAGGTGATGTGGAGGAGGACTTTAGTGTAATTATCCAATGCTTGAGGGGTTGAACGTAAATATTAAAAAATATTTTAAATGGTAGAGGAAAGTTTGAGGTTCAATTATTAAATACCAAAAATACTTGTGCTTAATATGTAAAATACACAAATCCAAGGCACGATCAAACGGCTCCCCTTCCTCCACTAATCCATGCTATGCCACAATGGAAGAAGATGATGTTTTGATGATGAACGATCTGGATTAGGTCAACCCTCAGATCATGCGCTCCGGAGTGGGGTTGATCCAATGACTTTGGTGTGAACTGGGTGTACGTTCTTTATCTGACGACGGAGGGAGGATGATCAGGAACATGGAGGAGGCTCCGGCGAGGCGAGCTTCCTTCAGGAAAATCTCCCTCCTTCGTTGTGCGTAGTTGTTCCAAAATGCTCGGAAAGACTCTTGTGGCCTTCCTCTATATGTTGGAGGTGTCAAAACACGTTGTCGTTTGTCGGAGCCCTCCTATGGCATCGTGGTCGAAGAGGAGCACCATGAAGCTTTGTCCAAGATCAAAATCGCCTTTAGGCATTGCTTTTGCTCCTGGTACCTGCAAAAGAGGTTAAGAGGATTGAGGGCAAAATGCCTCGACCCTCTATGTATTGAGATTAGTCGTAGGTGGCTCGGGCGGAGGTTGCTCCCGCGTCTGGCGGAGGTGGAGCGTCGAGGTCTCAATCTAGAGGGAGTCAAGGTGTTTTGGAGGTGGACAGAGGAGGAGAATGCAATAGGGAGGTGAATGGATGTGGTTTGGGAGTCACTTAATAGATGGAAACAAGTGGGTATATCGTCAGAACTCAGCTTTGGCAAACTACGAAGGAGGGTTTTAAGCTACTAAAACGCTAAATTAAAAGCAAAAAATGAATCCTAGTGCTACGGATAACCTAAAAAAACATGAAATGAGGGTTACCTCAGTGGCTGGAACCACGAGATGGAAGACCTCAATGGCGAGCTCATCGGAGATGGGGGTGGAAGTCACCTTAGCCTCGCCTGACTTGCTCCAATCGGCTGGAGAAAGCCATATCACCGCATTCAATCCAGAGCATGAGCTAGAGAGTCAAAGCTTGGTCCAAACGGGTTCGAATTGGGGGGGAAGTTGGATGAAGGATTTTGTACAAGGTGGTTGATATGATGAGAACATCGAGGGAGACGGCTCGATTCAGTGATCCACACCACGAGGTAATCACCTGACATCAATCAACAAGGATCGAGGAAAAATTTTGCAGAAGCAATTATCCGAAAAGGAGGAGAGAATCACTAGGGAATAAAATGAGAAGGTCGGTCAGAATGTAGGTTTGAAAACCCTATGACCTCGGTCAGAGAGTTGATCGAGGTCAATAGGGGGCGAAAGCTGGTTGGTCCACATGGACCAACCAGAAAAAACTTAGCCAGAAAAGATTTGTAAATTCTAATAAATAATAAATGATTCTATTATATTTATGTTATAAAACAAAAAAAGGTTTATTATTTTTCATAGTATTTTATTAAGATATTTATTTATTTTGTAGAGGTATTTAATATAAGTTACTTTCAGGAGTTAATTATAGGTATATTTATCTATGTTATAAGTATTTTATTTTTATTTTGTGTTTCTGATTTTATTATTTCCTTTCTTATTTTATATAATTATAACTTATTTCTGTGTACTTAAATAAATTTTTATTATATTTTCTGATATGTTATTTACACTTAGATAAATAGATATATTAAATACACAGGTATAAATATTAGTATTTTACCTATATATTTTATATAAAAATTTTATTTTAAAGTTTTCTCTATGTTTTAATTTTAATTTTAGTATGTACATATACTATAAGTAATATTTACAAAAGTATAAAAATATAAAATAAGTAAAGTAATTAGAAAATAAATAAAATAATTATTTTAATTGGGTATATTGTACAATAGGGGTCCAAAACCTAACTTTCACATTTGAAATTCAAAAAATATTAAACCACCTTCATTAATAGCTTCTTAAAAGTTATATATAATTAAAGGTAATTTTGATTTATTTTGAGTTTTTATTTAATAGATAAGTCTGGGAAGTTGGTATTTTGGAATCTTATTTAGAGTGTACCTTTTACATTGTATATTATTTTTTTATGAAACCAATTTTGCATTTTTTTTATATCTTATTATCTACAACTTTCATGTAAAAAGTTTCTTTATTTGAGTTATGACAAGTGGAAAATAAAATAGGCTCAAAAATTAAATAAAAAATGGATTAGTAAAAGGGATTTTTATTGAATTGTCGGCCCTTATCTCCCCTACTTTATTCCTTGTCGACTTAGTAATCAAGATGCCTAGGTCTCGGGTTTGATGGTCATAAAATATCTTTAATATCTTCTTCTTTTTATTTTATTTTCTTTATTCTATATTTTTGGCATTAAAATAGTATTTTATATACAATTTGTACAATAAAGCATGATTGTTAATTTATGCAAATTAAGGTATTTACATGCATTTACTAGGGTTTTTAAGGCCAAAATGATAGAATAAAGGTGATGAAATGGAGATTCATCAGATGGTCAATGAGGAATAAAATGGACTGTAAAATAATAGAAAGGCTCGAAATGAGCACGAGGTCAAGGAGGAAACACATAAAATGTTGCGCAAATGTGCAGGACTTGATCTTTGAACCTTAATCTTGATCCATACAATACACAATACAAAATTGGGCACACCAATTCAACACATGTGAAGCTGAAAAGGATAGGTTATTTATTAAAAGGTCAATTTTGTTGTTGTTTCAGCATATCTTATTAAAAGTCCTTAAGTACGCAAACCCTATCGAAGGGAGAGTACTACCAGAAAGTATCTCATACTTGTCCTTCTCCTTTGTAACCTATAGTCTGCACTTTTTGAGGTCCTTGTAACCCTTCCTGGATCCCTGCTATGCCAAAGAATAAGATGGGAGGAAGTCGATAGATGAAAGTACTAGTTCGGAACTCGCTCGCAATGAAATCACCCAAAAGCATGCATGGACCTACTCGTATGCAAGTCGATGAGACAGACACACCCATGAGGTCATGTACTAAGCTTAGTACTTCAGACCATTTTTGTATTCCACACAAAGTGGGAACACCATCAATGACAAGGCCCTACTCGGTCATATATGATAGAAGCACTAATACTTCGAAAATCCTAGCAATACACAAGGCCATTATGGATTGAGTTTTTGGCAATACATAATGTGGGCTTTATGAACCCAAAACAATGAAATCCATTACGGATTTTGATTTATAGTTAAAGTCTATTTAGCAGTCCCTTGTTTTAGTTTTCTAGGTTTTCACTTTTTTGGATATTTTGCATACAAGCGCCTAACAATTTTGTAAATTTGCATTTAAGTCTTAGGTTTTCAAAATCATTGGGAGATAGTGAAAAAGTCATGCAAATCGATTCAATGATGGAAATCTCACCTTTGACTCTAATTATTCATGCAAAGTTAGTGAAAAAGCGATGCAAATCGATTCAATCGATTCAATGTTTCACAACTCTCTCCATGTGGTATGCAAAATAAATTTTTTAAGCTATATACATGGTGGTGTGAAATTGACAAAATTTCCCTAAATAATATATGCTACTAGTCGTGAAGAATGATATGTAAATTATTCAGAAATGAACCCGAGATCCGATCTTGGAGACACCTCGCTGCACACCACAACAGGTCCTGCCAGCAGTGTACGGTGTTTCTCTCGATCCATAGGTTCAAGTATAAATAGCTGACAATTATTAATTTGACTAGGGCCAATCACAAAAACTATAGGAGCATGCAATTCTTATTGAGGATTTTGACCTAATTACTGATACAACTTATTCACTGCAAGATGCAGGAGGGGACTTCTGTCAGAAAACATGTACTCAAAATATTTGGGTATCTCTCTGAACTGGAAACCCTGGGAGCCTTCGTGGATTTAGACATGCAGGCTGATTTCATTCTACTATCTCTACCTAAGTCTTTCAATAACGTTATGGTCACATTCCATATGAGAAAGTTGACTTTACAAAAGTTGGGCTATTAGCTGCATTAAATTCTGCTGAAGACGTAATGAAGAAGGGTGGCCCTCTACTAGTGCAATGGTTGCATAGATCAAAGGAAAGCGCGTTCGGAAGCATGGTTCTCGGAAGTGGCCGACCCAGAAGAGAAAGAAGAAGATTCAAGGTGTTGGCTCATCTTCCAATGCATCCAATTGATAGCGTCGAAGAAAATCGACATTTCCCACCACTGTAAGAAGTCGGGGCACTAAAGGCATAACTGCTCGGAAAACCTGAAGTCTGCTGACAAAGGTAAAGCCCCTTTACGTATGAAATCTACTTTCATCATTGAAACTAACTTTCTCGTTGGACGAGAGGTATGTTGGGTTGTTGATTCTGGTGCTTTTGTTCATGTATGCAGTTTGTTGCATTTGTTTTAAGAAACTAAGAATCTCGGTGAAGGGGAGATAGTCATCCACATGGGATCTGATGCAAGTGTTGCAGCAGTCACTGTCAGGGCCTGTCGACTATCATTATCTAGTGGAAGAGTCCTAGTACTTAAAGAGTGTCTTTATGTACCTAAAGTTAGAAGGAATTTAATCTCTATATCGAAACTCGTTAGAAGTGGATATTCATTCCTCTTTTGTAATAAACTAGTCATAAATCGTTATGATAAGCATATTGCGGATGGTGTTTTGACTTCTGGCGGACTCTATGAATTCTGCATTAATGAATATGTCACGAATATTACTATAACTAATAAAAAACTTAAAAGATCCAGGGAGGATGGAAATCTTTGAATATGATTTGGCATCAAAGGCTTGGTTATTTATCTGTTGATAGGATCAATAGATTGATAAAGGATGGACCCTTAGATTTTCTATAGGTTCAATCTTTGCCTACCGGCGAACATTGTATTTGAGTTTAAATTACTAGGATGCCTTTCCGTAACAAGGTTACAAGATGCAAGGGTATTCTTGATCTAATACATACTAATGTATGTAGTCCCTTCAAATCGCAACTCGAATAGATATCAATATTATTTGACATTTATTGATGACCATTCACGATATGGGTCTATCTTCCTGCTACTTCATAAATTTGAAACCTTTGAAAAGTTCAAAGAGATCAAGGCTTTGGTTGATAACCAAACTGACAGGAAGATCAAACAGATTCAATCTGACCGAGGTGGCGAATACCTCTTAGAGGAATTCATGGAATACCTTAAAGAGAATGGAATTGTCTCCAATCTCACTCCTCCTGGAACCCTCGAACTTAATGGTATTACTAAAAGAGGGCAACAGAACCGTCATGGACATGGTCCATTCAATGATGAGCAAAACACATTTACCTCTTAGTTTCTTGAGATATGCAGTAGAGACTGCAATATATATCCTGAACAAGATTCCTATCAAGTTTGTACCTAAGACTCCTCATGATCTCTGGTATGGAACCAAACCCAGTGTTAATCACTTGAGGGTTTGGAGTTGCTTGGTCCATGCGAAGAACGTGGATGCAAGTAAGATAGAATCTCACTCTCGTGAGTGTTACTTCATTGGGTATGTTAAAGATGGTATCGGATACCAGCTTTATGACCCTGAGACTCAAATGATTTTCGTCTCTGGAGATGTGAGATTTTTGGAGGGCGGCTTCCTTAAAGGTCAAGACAAAAATGAAGTAGATGAACTCACTGAGTCCCCTGAGGATTCTGAGCTTCCTGAATCATAAACTAAAGAGATAAATAAAGATGAAACACCCATACCTCTTCGAAGGAGTTCAAGGGTGGTTGCACCACCTGAAATGTATGGATTCCATGTGATCCTACTTCATTTGATGAAGCATTCGCGGATCATAACATTGATAGATGGATGCTCACAATGAAGTCAGAGATTGACTCCATGCATAAGAACGGTGTGTGGACCCTAGAGTATCCACCTGAAGAGGTAAAATCATACAAGGGGACCTGATGGATAAGTAGATACTTTCAAGGCACTGCTCGTAGCCAAAGGCTACATACAAAGAGAAGGCATCGACTACGATGAGACGTTATCTCTTGTGGCTATAATTAAGTCCATCAGGACATTGCTAGCTATAGCCGCATTTCTTGACTACGACATCTAGCAGATGAACGTCAAGACAACTTTCCTCAATGGATACCTTGAGGGGGATATCTATATGGAGCATCCCCAGGTCTTCATAATCGGGGAAGGTAAAATATGCAAGATAAAGAAATCCATCTATGGTCCCAAATAGGCTTCTTGTAGTTGGAACATCAGATTGATAAAACTATAAAGAGTTATGATTTTGTGCAGAATCCTGATGAACCGTGCGTGTACAAGAGGCTTAATGGGAGTGTCATTGTGTTCATCGTGCTTTACGTAGATGACATCCTTATCATTGGGAATAATACAGGGATGATGACCAGTAAGAAAATTTGGGTATCTCATACCTTCGAGATGAAAGATCTTGGACAACCCTCTTACATCTTGGGTCTAAAGTTGTTCAGAAACCGAAAGAAGAGGATATTGGGATTATCACAACATAGGTACATTAAGAAAATTCTTTAATGTTTCCGGATGGAGAGTTCCAAAAAGGTTTCCTCCCCTTAAGACATGGTATCCACTGACTGAAGGGATGGCTCCTCAAAGTGTTGAGGAAAAGAAGGCCATGTGTGGATGCCCCTATGCATCAGTTGTAGGAAGCTTAATGTATGCCATGATGTGTACTAGGCCAGATATTTGCCATGGAGTGGGAGTAGTAAGTCATTACCAATCGCGATATGGAGAACAACACTAGAATGCAGTAAAGAACATTTTCAAGTATCTTAGATGGACGTAAGATTACATCTTGGTCTATGGATATGGTGATCTCCAAGTCTTGTGATACACAGATTCAGACTTCTAGTCAGATATTGATGATCAAAAGTCGACATCAGGGTTTGTTTTCCTGTTGAACAATGGTGTTGTAAGCTGGAAAAACAAGAAGCAGGACACTACATCAGATTCAACAACAGAAGACGAATACATTGTCGCATCGGATGCTACAAAGGAGGCGATGTGGTTGTGAATGTTCATCATGAAACTTGGCGTAGTTTCGTCTAATACTCCCATCCCGTTACTATGTGATAACATGGGAGCCATTGCCTAGGAAAAGGAACCCAGATGGATTCTAAAGATCAAGCACGTGGAAAGGAAATACCATATCATTCGGGAGATTCAAAAGCATGGTGACATCATCATCACCAGGGTGGCCTCTAACGACAACGTTGTTGATCCTCCTGCCTAACCTTTGACACAGAAGGTTTTCGACCAGCATGTAATGAGTATGAGTTTAAGGATTATACTTGAATGATTCTGAGGGTCAGTGGGAAATTATTAGCCATGTGAGTCTGAGGCGAAGCATTCCTACAATAAATGTTATTGTAATATTTGATAAATCAATAAAAGTTATTGATTTATTCACTTCCTATCTGAGATTAAATGAATGAATGCACTATAAGGTCCCTGTGTACAATTAGAGTTATGTACCATGGCCATCTTAGTAATCATATAGTTGTTGATTCAATAATTAAATCATAGAGGCTAGTGTCTGGATGAATATTTAAGGAGTTAGATTGAGGACTCATCAAGCACCGTTAAATGATTATTAAGAGATGACTAGCCTGAGTAGGAGATGGAAATCCTTCTCATTAGGTTGATATATGACCGACCTCTTGATACAGGTCTTCTACATGGAATAGAGATTCAGAGGTGTCATATTAGTTAGGTCAAAGGGTTGACTTAATGAGATCGAGACAACCAAAGTCGTATGTCGTATACTGTGAGGATATAGGCGCACGTCCTCTGACCAAAGACAGATGTGTTGCTATATGTCTGAGTGTGTATTGGCAAACCAATAGGTTGAAGACTTAACCAAGATCTATATACCAATGAGCTAGTGTGCATATGAGGGCATACGAGTAATACGATCTCTCAAAGGGATCATAAAGGTTCACTTGTGAACCAGAAGATATTAGCTCACTCATGAGGTATTGGTACCGATCAAATTCCATGCATGGTCGTCATGCTTTGGAAGCATGACATGAATTTTAGGTATGATATGCGCTTCGGGAAAGTTAATGATCAATACCAACTCCCAATGACCAAGACTGAGAAACTTGATGATAAAACCCTAAAGATGACAGTGTAAAATTGATTTATATCTTCGGGTTTATCATAGGTCTTCCAGTGTGCAGAATGTACAGGTATTAGGAATACTTGAGGGTGATGTGATCATAAACGATTGTATAATCATGATGCTTCCATTACGAGGGATTGATGAAACTTGTCTGGATTTTATTGACTCCTCTCAGTAGAGAAGCAATTTGATCTTTTTCCAAGTGTTGAATGAGATTCAAATGCCATCAGAAGATTAGATTTGCAGTCTTGATTTAATCGGTCATCTATGAGAGGTTCATGGGATCTGGATTTGAGTTGTGATCTCATTTTTTTAGTCACTATACATGGAACGTACAATCGCCCTATACTTATCTCTAAGTATCTGTAGAGAAAGCGTGTTATTCTTGAAAGAGATCAGGAGTAATTCCATTGTTGAAATTATATCCAAGCATTGAGAAATGGATAATTAAATGTGATTTAATTATCATGAATATTGTGAATTTGATTCAAATTATTTGTATGGATGTGAATGATTATCCAATATAATAAATGTGATTTAATTATTATGAATATGAATAATGTGGATAGTATTATCCAATTATTCATATATATTATAAATGTGATTTATGATATATAAAAGAGAGACTAATTGTGATTTATATTTGTTGATTAATTATTGATGTGAATTGGATTCACATTGGATGATTAATTAAAAATATAATTACATTTTATTTTGGCTTGTAAATGTGATCCACACAATTCCAATGGCATGATTGCAATCTTCACAAGATAATTGTGAATTATCATTGTAAGATAATCTTGGAAATTACATGAGATAATATAATCTCGTGACTTGGGATGAGATTGACTCATCCCTAGTCAAAGAGGGTGGATGGCCACATTGTGCCATGTGGCTTGGTGGTCGTCCCCACCTTTAAAGGGATAAGTCAATCTCTTCCACAATTATCTCCAAGATTAAATGATTTATTTTTGAAATTAATTATATAGATTTATCAATATATTAATTTAAACTAAATCAATTGTTTTTGTTGTTTTTAACAACATAAATCATGGTTGTTGGATTGAACACAAATCAACCTCAACCATTGATTTGGTGTTAACCATAGATTGGGATCCATGGACTCTCAAAACCCTATAAAAGAAAAGGCATCCCTTGCTCTTCGATTACACAATTCATGCAATTTACCTCTCTCTCTCTCTCTCTTTCTCATTACTCCTGCCAACTCCTCTCTATGTCTCTCTACAAGAGTGATCGTCCACTCTTCTCACAGAGAGAAGGCTCTCTTCGTCAATGCTTCACTGTTGTGTCGCTGCTTCGATGACTCTTTGATCTTCATCTTATATGGTGCATCTCACACGTGAGGAAGGTGTTCGATCTCGTGAGATGAGATCAGGAGATCCATTACTTGGATAATCGACTTGGATTGTGAGAAGTATGCGATTCATCCCTGTGCTCGCAAGCGTCTCCTCCGACAGATCAGACTTGAGACACGAGGTCTCTTCTCTTAGAGGATTGATCACAACCATGCTACAAGAGGTATTCCTTTACCGATTATGTGGCTAGATGAAATGATCCAAGAAGTGTTCTTGGATCATGTGATTCCATCAATTAAAAATTTTAAAAGTTCCGCTGCATTGAGCAACAAGTATGACTAGTCACTCTTGATCGTATACGATACGATCCATAGGCTTTCGTGATGCGCTTGAGGATTCTTCCATAATCCTTCAGTAAGGCAGAGAGGGATCTTCAATTCACTGATCAGAGTGTGATCACATTGGTCCAAATGATGTGTTAGATGGATAACGCGAAGGGAATGAGGATAATATGAATGCTGTGGTTAGAACAGTGTTCACAAGTGGTGAAATAGTGGTCGGAGCTCTAGAGCTCCAGCGAGATGGCTAAGCTATCCTAGCCTTAATCACTAACTGAAACTTCAAAGAAAATGTGGAAAATGAAAAAGACGAATGAAATCTACCTAATGAAATTAAAAACATGCAACTCTTATTCCTGCGATAAAGCATGGAGTAGGGTGGACATAAAACCATTGTGGATTGTTGCCTATCCTCGCTTCGTCGCCTCCAAGTACGGGGAAGCTCTCAGTTGTCACCTGAACTCCTACATTCACACAAGAACATGGAGAAAATCTCAAAGGGGCATCATAAAGGGAAGGAACAAGCTTTGTTTTTAATTATAGACAATGTTAAGGATCCTTAAAATCCGGTAATATAAGATGAATCGACGATATGCACAAAGGTTTAGAGGGATTGGTGTGGATTAGGGATGATTAGAGAGGTGTTTGGTGAAAGTTCCTTCGAATCTGAGTGATGAGAAGCCCAGGAAAAAGGGAACAAAATTGAGGGAAATGATATTTGTGTCAAGTCAGATGGTAGAGGGCCAATTCACTAGAGGTCAACGAATGATGCGACGCGATTGGGCCACGTCAGCCCAAGGCGCGACAAAACATTATCTTTAATGAGGAATAAATGGTTTAAAAATTGTAAATCATTTTATCAATTTTTGGGTATAAATTAAAAAATGTTTCTTTTTTTATGTAGTATTTTAATATGGTTTTTATTTATTTTTATGATGTTATTTATTACAAATTATTATTTACAAGTATGTTTATAGGTATATACCTATATACAGTATATTACATTTTTATTTTGTATTTTGGACTTTATTATTTTATTTTTCATATTTCATATATTTTTAGCTGATTTTTATATACATGTATATATTTTTATTTTATTTTTATGCTATTTTTATACTTAAATAAATAGAGGTATATATTATATATGTATAAGTATAGGTATTTTATCCATATATTAGTATGTAGTATTTTTTATTTTATGTTTTCCTTATGATTTTATTTTATTCTAAATATGTACAAATGTTATAAATGATTTTAAAAAAAATAAAAATATGAACATTTAAAGATTATAAATAATAAATAAAATAAACAATGTATTCTGGTATATATATAGTAGGGGTCGAAAACCTAACTTTCACACATTGAGTCCAAAAAATATGATGCACCTTCATTAAATAACTTATTATAAGTTATATACAATTAAAGATGATTTTGTGTATTTGAGTTTTTATTTATTAGATCTGGGTCTGGGAAGTTGGGATTTTGGATTCTTATTTTGAGTATAACTTATACACTATGCATTATTTTTGTACAACTCAATTTTGTATTTTCCTCTATATTATTTCTACAAATTTCATGTAAGAAGTTTCTTTATTTTAAGTGTAAATAAAAAGAATAAAATGGGCCCCAAAAATTCTCTATAAAATAATTGAATTTTTATTGTGTATTTGACCCTTATCTCCCCCTACTTTATCTCATATCGACCAAATCAATTCTTGGCTTGGTCTCGGGGTTTAGGATCATAAAATACCTTTGGTATTTTATTCTTTTTCTTTTCTTTCTATTATTATATAATTTTGGCATTCAAAAACATTGTTTTATGTATAATAAATAGAGTAAATAATGAATGTTAATTTGCATAATAATGATATTTACATGCATTGGTAAGGGTTTTTAAGGCCTAAATGATATAATACATGGGGTGAAATGGAGATTCATCACATATACCTATATAGACCCGATCATCAGAGAAAGGACATTTAATATATCATAACAATATGTTTTTAGTGATATCTCTTAAAAGGGTACATCTAGTGGTACTTAATCGGTCCTCCGACCTTAGCCTCGTATGATAAGCGTAGCAGGAGGCACTCAATTGAATCAAAGAATAATGGTGGAAAAATCTTCTCCAGATTGTATAAAACGATCATCACATTCTTTTCTAAGGCCATCATGTTAGAGACACTTATCATTGATGAAAAAATGCATTAAAAGAAGTTGTTGAGCTCTACCAAAACACTGATAATTATCTTTGGGAGCAAACCCTTGAATGAAATCGATATAGCTGCTCCATGAAAACGTGATAATCATGACTTTTCATAACCTTAAAACAATTCTTCTTTTGACCAACTAGTTTCAAAATATTCGAAATATAGACATATGGAAATCTCATTTCTAAGGCCCACTCACATACTTCCTTGATCTTTACTTGGTGTGTATTTTGCACTTGGCATGGAAAATGAACCATCTTCATGCTCTATCAAAGACAAATATGGATGAATTCATATGTTCATTAAATCTTTTCATGTAGTCTACATGTATTTTGTCTTTCCAGAAGTGCCCAATACTGTATGAAACGAATACATTCCTTCCTACACGCATCACATCTAGATTATACCTAACAAGCATTTTTGCCCAATACGCTAACTATAAAAGAGGCTCATCTTTGTCTCGTTATAATTTAACCTAATGACATGAAGAATATAATCATCACGTGTTGTTAACTGTAATAATCGAGTGTGGAATTATTCTCAAGACAGTATAGGTGGTGTCGATGACCATTCCACTACATCTTTTTAATGCCATTTTTTATCTTCAGTAGGGATGATCCTTAGGGAGGATCTGTCTACGGTATTCAAAAAAGCATGGATTTCTACCGTGCTGAAGCTCGAACGATTTTGTCTTTCCAAATAATATGAACAACTCTTTAATCCATGTGTACTCCACTCAGATAGTATACCATATGCGTATGATCAAGAACTCATGCTAGATCTATTCCCAGATATTGGATTATATGCGAAAAGCTATCCTCTGCCACCCGATCGGTTTAAGTGAAATAATCACGATCATCCATTCACGTATGGAGTGGGTATCTTTCAAGCACACCTTCACATTTTTTATTTTTAGGTTTAGTGATTAAACTTTCAATTGTAGTTGTAAAATATTTTGCAATATTTGTCACTAAGACCTTAATATTTTATTTATTTACACTTAGTTACAGTGTCAGGTCACCTCATGTGGCTCTCTATGTAAGGTGCCTAGGCTTTTTACATATAACCCCCTCTGGGTTTGGTTATTTCTATTTAATACTAAAAGTTTGTAGAACAATATGATATTTTTTGTTAAATTATATGTGAGGACCTGTAACATAGTTTTTGTATTTATCCCCATTTCGGTAGATAGTTTTGTATATTTAAATGTGAATATTTATTGTATGCTTCCAAAATTATTTATTATGTTAACAAATGCACAGAATACAAATAGGTCCCTACCAATACATTAATTTTATTTGTTGTATTTTAATTAATTTAAATAGAATTTTGCATACAAAGAATGTAGGAATACAGTATTAGGTGTCTGTAGTATATATTTACCACATAGATTTTTCACAAGGCATTTAAAATCATTTTATTTTTTATAAACATATAATTATCATGTTTGCTACTCAAAAATCTATAAAAACTACAAAATATTTTGAAAATTTCCAAAAAAAATCATGTATTCTTATTTACTTATATTTCATCTTCTATCAAAATATTTTTGCAAAAATAACATAATACTCCTAAAAATTTTAAAACCCAAAAAATCTTATAAAAAATTGGAAAAAAACTAGAAAATTCTAACAAGATTATTTTTTGTTTATTAATTTTCTTTGTGATATATAATATATATTAAAATTAGCTTAGGGGTATTTTGTCACTGATATATATTTATTATACCTTAAATAATGCCATTGATTTAGCATACTTACTATTTTGTGTTATTCCTATATTTAAAAATCTATAAAATTATTAAAACAAAAATATCACCAAAATAAATAAAAATATCTAAAATCCAATACATTTCATTCGTTATATTTTGACTTTGTCTTATTTAAAAATAAAAAACATCTCTTTTACTTTTTTCTATATAGTATGTATATTAACTATATATTTATATATTCTATTTTTAAAATAAAAAAATAAATATTTTCAAAATTAAAACATATAAAAATTATAAAAACTAAACGAAATAAAAAAGTTAAATATTAAAAAACCACCAAAATTGAAAAAAAAGGACATAAAAATACAAAAAACACAAAAATATTATTAAGTAATTAATAATAATTTTGTACTCTACTCCATGTTGTCTCTCTGATTCAACACTCCTCCATACTTTAACATATACATATCTATTGTAGAGTTATAATAAATTTCTAATTTACATCACAATTTTTTTGATTTTATTATTATATGTGGGTTTGATTGTTGATTGGATTGTGATTGTTAAGTGGTCAACACTATAACTACTAATCCAACCTTATTGGGATTAGTAAGACCTCTCAATTACATAGTTTCATCAAGAATAGAGTTAGAGAAAAGATCTACATGCCCCGTGTGAAACCTTGGTTCCATTCATCATTCTCTTCTATGTAGATAGAAGATTGAGCTAATCAATTATATATCCATTTAAGATCTTGTCATATCCCATATGTGATTACTCTACCATATTTAGGCTGACTTGAGCCTAAGTATAGGGGAGTTTATATCATGGTATATATCAATTCTATTCTTTCTTCTAACCCTCCGTTGCCTTATTTATTTCTCTAATACATTAGGCCCTCAAAAACCTACGTATAATGGGCGAGTTGGCTTCCTATTCTTGCCACTCAACTTTACTTGGTACGAGCTATGTCTTCCTTCCATTTTCTGTCATCAGGACATATCACATTCTAAGTATAAGGGGGTGTAAATATTCTATATACTTTACCCATAGCTCGTACTTTAACTATTGTTTAATCAAAAATTGGGTATAGATATGTTTTGTATACTATACATTTTTTAAAAAAAATCTTATCAAAAATATGGGTATAAGAAAATCTTTGAAAAATAAAAAACTTTTTTCAAGTGAAAATTCTGAATATTGAATTTACAAATGACTATCTACTTTTCAATGAGGGAACTACGGTCTCCCTTATCAGATTGGGTGGTTAAAGGACAACACATAAGGGACCATCCTAAAGTAATGCATGTAGCCATTCTACAGTCCATATTTACACCCGTACCAACTGAAAGTAGATGCAACTAGCTATAAGTTCAAGCCATTCATTATTTAACTCTAATCATACTTTTTTTAAAAAGTAAATAACTTAAGGTTTTATATCTGACACCTTTACTCCACACAAGACTTGTGTATTCCCGACTAATTGGTTTAGAGTGACATTTGAGTCTGAGTCACTTCACTTTTGTACATTAGGGTCCTAAGACTTAAATACTCAACATCCCTATTAAAAGATGTATGTGTTATATTGCATATAATATCTCAAGATCTTAAAGGAAAATGACCAGCACAACATTTGCACGATGGCATAATCTCTGAGATGTATCAATGTTTTGCCTGAGGAACTACGATGAGAGGCTTGAGTTCAGACCTAATTCTTGAGGATGGGACTTGATTGAGGGTTACTTCATGAAACCTGAGGGTCAGCACATAAGCCAGTATGGAGACAAGGTCCCAATACTAATCTTGACTTAAACCGAACGTCAGTGTGTGTTAAAAACCTTAAAAATGTGAACATCATTTGCCAACTTGGAGAACACAGAGGAGATAGCCAAATCAGTATCATTCTAAAAATTCAAAGAAAATCTCCACAAAAGTCCACATGAGTTGGTCTAGCACCTAAAAAGGGCTCTGCATTGTATAATGATACAAGTCTTGGTGTGGAAGGTATAATATGTACTCAAAGGGATACATCTCGGTGCATTCCCATTAAAACAAGTGTAGATGACTCCAAAATCTCTTTCCAGACATGATGATTCATAACCTAAAATACATGTGTGTAATAAGGTTGTCAGTAGATCCTTGTTCCAAGTATAGGAGAAAAGAAATGACACAATACTACCTCTTCCATACTTACAAGTTCACCATTACGTTTTGGAGTCTAAAAACTAAAGAGATGATGAATTAATGGGAAACTCGATCATTAGGCTAGAGTTGAGGATTGGGATCTTAGAAGAGCCTCTTAAACTAGGGATTTGGGTGAAACAAAGACTCTACGCAGGAGAATAAAATATACACAATAAAGTCATACATGCTATACATATATGTATCCATGGAAAGTTTGATAATTAGAAATGTTGAGTTTCTTTTGGATGAGACTTTATTAGACTTAGATTTAAAGAGTCACTTGAAACTCATTAAATGGTTTTCAAGTTTTGTACCAACACTTGCACATTCAAGGATTCAACCATCTAAGTCATTCAAACCACTTGGGACGAGCAAAGATCTAAGTATGGGGGGTGATGAATCCATGATTCATCTTACTTTATATGAGATTATAATGAAATATCCTCAATAAATCATCAAATAAACCTCTTTAATTAATTAATTAATTAACATTTACTAATTATGAAAGAAATTAGGGTTTAAATATGTGATTAAATAAACCCTGATTTTACCTAACATTGAACTTATTATATAATGTACAAAATTTAACTATTTGGAATTAATTATTTCTCATTTATATTCTTAATTCATTAATTAACATGGCATTAATAAACAAAATCATAGAAATCACAAAATCTAGGGAAAACAAAATAGTTTGGCATTGTATAAATTGTACACATTTTATCTTTGATATTTTTATTTCACATTTTTGTTAACTTATAATAATACATGAAAATTAGACTAAACATGTATATATTATATATATAATTATATCTAATTAAAACTTAAATAAAATAAAAAGTATAAATCATAAATTTATAGGGGTTAATTGTCAATTTAATGCCTATACAAAAATAAATGTTGTATAGTTTACTTCTTTTGCTCTTTGGTCTGTCATGAAAGTTATAGATCTCAATGAGTCCTTTTCATTTGACTTTTTCTTTTATTTTATTTTTATTTTCTTTAATTTTAATCCTTGGTTAACAATCTGGTCAACATTCCACACCACATGGCACCCTCTCGCTGGTCCAACTCGTGCTCAATCAACCACGCATATTGACCCAATTAAGGGTCTTTGTATTTTAGCGCCCACCTCATGGGTTGTTAGATCAGATCTGATCCATTGTTCGAGATCTCCCCCTCCTAAACCCCTCTTCCGCACACTCCACGCACTCCTTACACGCATACGACGAGTCTCCTCTCCTCTATGCTTGGTCAATGGATCTTAATGATCGAACGACACCTACTATTTGATGAATACCCAGTAATGCATCTTTATTCCTTTATTTTGTCTTTAAAACCTTGACCAAATTCATGTAAATACATCTAAGTTTTATAAATTAACACATTAAATATTGTATGTAAATAATGCTTAAATACATGTATTTAAATATAAAATGAATGAATGAAGAAAATAAAAAAATAATGGAAGTATTGTAAATACTGATTGACCCTAAACCCTGAGACTAAGTCAATATTGACATGGTAGACAAGGAATAAAGTAGGGGAGATAAGGGTAAATAAATACAGATAAAATAACATTGTCACCTAGAAATCCTAGGTGCCCAATACATTGCACATATTGTTGAAACTTACAATAATTTACACGTACTCTTATACACTTCAGATAAAGATATTTTCCATACAAAATATGAACATAAAAATATATATAAAAATACAGTAATATTTGCACATGAAAATAAGTATAATATGACTGGGATACAAAGATGAAAAGGTTGCAAAAAACTTCACATATCCTTATCTTCTCCTTATGAATTCAAAATTGACAAACTTACCTTTATTGTACTTTAAATTAAATTATCTATCCAATGAATGTGGTTTTATTAAAATTAGAGTTATGATACAAAGGTTAGCTTTTTGGGTCCCATTGTATTATGCACCAAAGTATTTTTTCATTTAATTTAATATTTTTATTATTTTTATATTTTTAAATAGTTGTAGAAGTTTTTTTTGAAATATATTAATAACATAATCATAAAATTAAACTATTATAAATTCATTAAAATAAATAATGGAATAAATTATATAGGTATATTATACATATGTTATACATACCTTTATTTATTTAAGTATGCAAATAAACTCAAGAATATAAAATAAAAATATATAAATACATAATTAAATACTCTTTAATTATAAAAATTATGTACATAAAATAATAAAATTAAAATACAAAATAAAAATCAACTACATAATTTATAGATATTTGTACATATAAATACACTTGTAAAATTTAATATACAATAGATATGTCAACAAAAATAATTAAAAATCACCTAAAGATAGTACATAAAATAAGAAACAACTTTCATGTTTTGAGAAAAAATCAATAATATCATTTGCTATTTTATTTACCTTTTATTTCTATTTTTATTTTCTGCTTTGTCATCTTCTTGCCTGTATGGACCAATGGGGGAAGAGTCTGAGTTGATCTCGGTCAACTCCCTAGTATCATTAGCCCTGTCGTAGTCAGAACACTGACCTTGCCTCATTGCCCCTTTTTTAAGCATTCACTATATCTATTAGAACATCTCTGTCATATTATTAAAATTCTTCCTCGTTCCTTTCTCTTCCATACCAGATTGATTCCTCAGTCAATTATGCATTCATTTGGGAAGAAACCCTAGATATTTCGAGCCCATTCATCACTGCTATAAAATAAAAACTTGAACTTCAAGTTGAATTTCAATCCCTCTTTAGTAGATTTTAACCCCTTGAATCATGGTCTGGTGTAGTCCTTTGTGACAGGAATGTTGGACATGCGAGCCCACGACGAGCCATTATGCAATAAATGTTATTGCAAATATCATTCCCTAGTCTGAAATGAAGAATAACTAATTTGCATAATAGGTCCCTTAGTACAATTAGGGTTATGTACCATGGCCATCTTAATGATCATGCAGTTGTTGATTCAATTGTTTATTGGACAATTAATTGAAAATGTAATTTACAATTTATTTTGGGTTGTGAATGTCATTCACAAAGTTCTAATGACATGATTGCAATGTTCACAACGTTTGGATTTATTTTTGTGAAATAATTTGCAACAAAAGTTGTTGCAAATATTGGAGAAATCTATGAGATAATGTAATCTCATAAATTGAGAGGGATATCCACCTTATCTAATAAGAGGGTGGACAACCACCAACTCCCATTAGGAATAGGTGGTTGTCTCCCCTCTTATGGAAGGAAGCTAGCCTCCTTCCTATTTCTTTATGGATGGATTTAGTTAAATTGGGATATATTGATGATTATTCAATGTATTTAATTTAATTTAAATTAGTTGTTGTTGCAAATATTTTACCAACAAAATCATGGCCATTAAAAGAAACACACATCAATGTTAACCATTGGTTTGTGTTGTCCATGGATTGAGATCCATGGATTCCAAAATATTATAAATAGAAGGGTAGCCCTAGCCTTTTATTTTACATAAGTTGGAGACAACAACATATGCTCTCTCTCTCTCTCTCTCGCTCTCTCTCTCTCTCTCTCTACACGCCATCTCTCCCTCTCTCTTTTGGTTGTCCATCTTGATGCCCTAGAGAGACTTGTCATCGTCGCAGCGTCGCCGTTATGCTTCCGGATTGCTTTCTTGTGAATCTTTGTCTCCTTTGGTGCGCCTCGCTCATGAAGAAGACATCAGATCTTGTGTGACAAAATCAGGAGATTCGTTTCTTGGATCATCAACATGGATTGCAAGGAGCACGTGTTTCATCAACGTACTCTCAAACGTCTCCTCCATTAGATCAAACATGAGATAGTTGGTCTCTTCATTTAGAGACTCGATCACAACCACGCTTCAAGAGGTAACCCTAATACTTGTTTGTGGTTTAGATGAAACAATCCGAGAAGTGTTCTTGGATCACGTGGTTTCGTCGCATGAAAATTGTTTTAATTTTGTTGCCTCAAGTAACTAGTGCGACTAGTCACTCCCGATCTTATACGATGCGATCCTCATGCTTTCGTGATGCACTTAAGGATCTTCTCATATCCTTCAAGGAATAGGATTCCTTTGATCCATAGCGAGGAGAAGGTGAGTCAAACCTCATAGAAGCTCCTTCATGCGAGTGTTTGTTCCACAACTTCCTCGTTAGGCAAGCCCTTATTTCTATTGTTCCCTTTCTGATTTTTCATTTCTAGATTAGAAGTAGCTTTATATTCTTTATATTTAGTCTAAGTAATTGAAAATTTCAAAAAAATTAGTTCGCTAGAGCTTCAAGCTCTATCTCTGTTCACCGTCTCCTCGATCTATACTGACCCACCTGAACCATCCACCTTCATTACCCATCGCTTACTCTTCAGTCCAACCTATCTCGCATCCTGGTCCAGCAAAGATTAGGCCTAATTCGAGCTTGTATGCCACCTTTCGGTTGATCTCACCTTCCATCCGCTCTAGTGCATGTAGAAACTTTGAAGGGGGTTGAAGAAGTAGCACTTAAATGCCCTAATCTTTTGGTGCAAGAAGGGGGACCTTATTGCTCCATGTGGGGATAAATTGCATCAAGAACAACAGCTCCAGTCCTTCAAACTAACTCGAGCCTCCAAAACCTCATCACTGGATCCTGGACCCTATTGAAGCACCCATCCATTGTGGGGTCAGTCGAAGTCCCTGTCACCCTCCCTACGGATCTCAATGACGCGATAACACCTGAAACCACATTGTTGTCCCTCCTACGCTTACCACTAATCTACGCGACTAACAAAGACAATGTTTATCCCTGTATAAATAAGTGTGAAGCAAAGAAAACTATATAAAAAAACTCTTCACAAAGATTTTATTATAGTAAATACAATGATATTAGTAGGTATTATATATTTTCTCAAGGCCTACTCACAGCTTTCATTCGGGTGGGGTTGATTCAACAAATGTGTTGATCTCGGTGGTAATAGAAAAATGTCGATAACTCCAATATTACAGCTTCCGTGATTCATTCTTTGGTATTATTTAAATCAGAAATCCCAAAACCTACTCTCTAACATTGACCTTCAGATCTTGAAGATTACGGTCAGCGACTCATAGCCTGACTACCTACAAAATCATATTTTAAGTTCTTGGGGATGTAGGACCATGAAGATTTAACAAAAAAAAGCTTTCAAGAGAGTTGTTCTCCGTATGTTCATCCAGACCCCTCTGTTTCATTTGATGAAGAATACACCGCTAGGAGGATCAGTAACCACACGATGAGGCACCTCACAGTCATTTGATCGAGAAGCGAGATCTAATCTCTACCTTCCACTCGTGAATCATCTTCTGTGCATCACAGCCGTCCACGAGGATAAGTGACACTCCATCGGTAGTCCACAAATACACGTCGTGGGTATTTTGCACCCAAAACCCTCCACCATTTAGTATTCATTGTTTAGTACTTAATCATACAACTACTGTTGTAATATTTTTGCTTTATTTACACTAAAGACTCTAAGCTTTCTATTATTTGCACTTTAGTCCATTCCATGTTACATCACATAGAAGTTAGCATGAGGGGTAGATATTTTGCATGGATATCTGACGAATCTCTGATTCTCATTCTTTATTCTTTTATTTTAGCCATATCTTTTAGCAAAAATACATGTGAATATGTGTAAATCCAATAAATTACAATTGTACATACTGTTATTAATAATGTATATTTAACACCTATTTTTCCAAAATGAAAGAATAAAGAGAAAAGAAAAATAATAAGGATGAAACTATGTAATAAGTACAAATTGATCCAAACCCCAAGAGAAGGTCAAATATTGACCGAATCGACAAGGAATAAAGTAGGGGGAGATAGGGTTAGTGTATATTCATCACTATGCATTCTATGTACATGTTTTCCCTATATTTTATTCATTAATAAAAAGGCCTCAAAAAATAATTTTCTCAATAAACATTGTACGTAAAAATATTTTCTAAATAATAAAAATATTTATAAAATAAATTATTGTATATATCGTAAATAATATGACTCATAAAAACCACAAAATAAGAACTTAGCATATCAATTTAGGCTCCATATTACCTCAAATTCTTCCAAAATCACCTTTATCGAAATCTAAATTAAATTATATTTTAAACTAGGGGTTTCATAAATTTTTGTGTTGTGAGGTAAAAATGGCTTTTGGGTGCATTATATAGTCGCATAGTACCTATACCGGTAAATATCTATATTTAATTATTTTAATTCATACTATGTGCATATTGTGTTTTAAATACTTGTACACACTCCTAGAAATAAAAAAATAGAAAACACAAAATAAATTAAAAAAATCAAATTTCATTGTATACCAGCGACACTTATCTATTGTACACAATACCTATTTATTTAATATATTATTTATTCTGTAAAAATCAATAAAAATTCTTTGATACTACTTCAATTATTTTGTAAATAAATAAAATAAAAAATATTTTTTGTAAAAATAATAAAATTAAAATAAAAGTATAAAATATATATGTATACTATACATGTATATAATACCATATACTATATATATGATTTAATAAAAATTATTATAAATCAGAAAAAATAAGTTTGAAAAATAATAAATTTTTTCATTTTAATTTTTTTATTTTAAAATCAATTACAATTTTATATTCAATATTCTTTGATTTTTTAAATCCAAATTTCCTGATTGGTCAACCCGGGTCCATTAACTCGGGACAACCTCCCCTCCTTCACACCCGACCTAGGTAGTCCGTTGCCGAACTGGATTTCTCACCATTATCCAGCTTGGGTTTGACCGTCTTTTCCCTCGATTTTTGAGCTCGACTTTTCTAGGATGTGTGATCCTCGAGGATCCCTAGGGAGAGCCGGATTGTCCTAGGGTTTGGCACACATATTCTATATTTCTAGACCCTATAGGCACCCTATAAATCCATTGCCTCAGCCTCCATTGCAGAGCAGCTCGTCCAGCATGCCTCCTTTCTTCCATTTAGGGTCTCTGGGCAGTGACAACATCCTAGAGCCCTCGTTTGGAATCTGTTAGGTACATGATCGACGTTGCTTGCATCATGGTCGGAGTACGCCATCGCCCAGCCTCTTCTAACTTTCGTCATAGAATCGAGGCTAGGACCTTGCCTCCACCTCCACCGTTCATCGCACAATCATCTAAGATCATCATGTATCCCTTAGCCCTATCCTTTTCACCTATCCATTTCGATTTTGTCCTTCAGTCGTTTATCGCTATTTTAGCTCCGACCATCGTGGTTTGAGCTCCATCGTTCACCGCAGTCGCATCAATTGACACCTAACCTCCTCTCCATCCTTCTCTCGTGACCTGACCCCTGAATCTCACTCATCGGAGCGAGATTAGGCTAGACATTCATCTCCCATATACGTTGGATGTCGACTTGTATTCCTCTGTTGCTTTCTTCACTTTCACATTCAATAACCGAACTGGAGCAACGCCTACTAGTCATGGTACCCTTTGCAGGCACAGGGACACGCGAGGAAGCCTAATTTGAGCCCCAACTATCCAGGAGGAGCTGCTTCAGGAGCACCACCATCTCCACACTATTCTGCTCGTCCTCAAATCCTTTTGAGCCTTTAGTCCAATACAAAGTCCCCGCAGGAGCGTGTTGGACCATTTGCTACACGCAATTGAAACTCATCGGCCAACCCCTTCTCACCAGTTCTTGCAGACCTTCTGTCCACCATTGGATGAAGGAGCCAGCGCCAGATCACATATGACTCGCATGACCAGGCTTTAGCCAGAGACATTAGATCTTCATTCAGCCAACGTATGTAAGACAAACTTTCTAGGGCCGTCGGATCAACATTCTAACGACCATCAAAACTATTCAATAGACAAATGTCCCTCATGCACCATGTGTCTCGATGAATATATTTCTTTTTCTGTCTTGCACTTTATGCTATTTCGATTCAGTATAATAAATGTAATATTTAGTTAAAAACTTTTTGCATTAAGGACCTTGTATTTTATATATTTTCACTTTAGTCCAGTTGAGTTGAGTTCATGTGCATTCACTCGTGTGCCTGTGGGTTATTTGCAGCATCTACCCTAAACTTTAATCTGGTTATTAAATGAATTAAATGTTTTGAAAATTGCATTTTTGTCCTTGGGAGTGTGGATCACGTGTTGCGCATGCTTTTGCATAGTGACCCATGTACTTTCTGACTTTATTATCCAGGAGGCCCCAGAACTTTAAATAATTGCATGTTGGTCCCTCATGTACTGTTTTTAACTATTGCCTTTTATTAATTGCATAATTAGCTCATTAACTCCAAAAGTTTCCTAAAAAATATATGTGACTCCTACTTGCATGTTTTATTTATGGTGATTTTTTTGTTGATTTATGTTTGTTTCATAATTTAAAATCCAAAAACCCCATAAAAAATCCATGCTTATCTTAAAAAATCATAAATTCCGAAAAAGCCTTCAAAAATTCTATAAAAATTTATGTAGTTAACTTTTATCATATTTTAGCTATGTATAAATTTTGTTGCAAAATACTTTGTAAAAACCTAAAAATTAGTAAAAGATTCAAGAACTTATAAAAATCTTATAAAATAAACAGCAACTCCAAAAAATGCATTTTAAGTTCTTTTTGTAGATATTTCTTTATAGTTTTCCATAAAAATCATTTTCATGATTTTTGGACATTTTATATATTTTTAGTTTGGATTATTCCCCTAGTTGTTTATTTATTTTGTCACTATTTAATTTTGAAAAAGTCACAAAAACATCTGAAAATTACACAACAATTCCAAAAAATATTACAAAATATATAAAATGCAAAAAAAATTACTTTATTTTTATAAGTATTTTGGCATATTTGAAAAATATGTAAAGAATACTTTTGCATTTTTCTATCTTATTTTCCTTATTTAAAAAAATTGAAAATTTCAAAATTGAAAACAACTAAAAAATCAAATAAAAATACTTTGATTTTTGAATTCCCTACTTAGTTTTTAATTGTGTTCCTTGAGTTATACCCTAGTCGCTATACCAGGTTAGTAAAAGTAGCAAAATTACTCAATTGTAGTGCTTGATTTATTAGTGGTTTAAATAATTGTCTCACTGATCGCGAATCTGATTTAAGTTACAACAGCATTTATTAATCAGATTAACTTGGATGGGATTTTTCCTTCGTCAGAATGGCGTCGTTGCCATGGAGCATGGCTAAGTAGCAGGGATTTTTATCAACTTATTTACTATTTTCTCTGTCTCTATCTTTTATAACTACCTCCGACCATCTTCTATATTGCTTTTTGGTGCGAGGAACTGCGGAGTGGAGCAAGATTTTCTCTGAAGAACCTAGTACCTAAGAAGGAGTAGAAGGAGCAGAAGTTAGTTATTAGCATATTGATATTTTATCCTTTATTTTTGCAAGAACAATTGTAATAACCTAGACTTTTGAGAAACTTGGACACTTTCCTCGAGGTCTGTTTCACCAAGTGCCAGTTTACTTGGGTGACCTCACAAGATTTTTTGAGTTTTATCTGCATTTTATTTTTATTTGTTTTCCAAGGTTTTATACCCTAGACTTAAGATTTATTTTGGTTGAGCTTGGTAAATAACTTAGGTCCAAACACCTTAATCAAGAATATACGTTCCAATAGATCACGATTTTAGTTAGTCAAAATAAAAGGCTAATTTAATCAGATTAGAGACCATGTGCCGACAGAGGTCATATACAACGATTGCAGGACCCGTTGGGGTGGGCACCGATCGATATCGAAGACCAAACTTAGGTCTCTTTATTGAGTAATTAGCACCACCGCATGCATCATATAAATTAGTTTAAATTCTGTCTTTAATTATACACGGATAACTCTGCATGTAGACCACTAGAGTAAGGTACGTATCTCTGACTCTACATGCATCATTGTGTTTTCATCACACATCTGCTTTTCCATCTTCCTCCCCCTGTTTTATCAGACTTAAAATAAAAAGGAAATCAGAAAATTCGTTAGATGTTGTCTTTATTCAGAAAATTACATAAAAAGATATAACCAATAAAATCAGGACTTCTAAAGAAAACTTGACATAAAACTTGAATTAATGACAAAATCTTGTTTTTGGGAGAGTAACCCACTCTTCTTTGATTTTACCTACTGAGACATGAGAGATCGCACACTAGGATAGAGCCATGCCTGGACTTTCTTCAGACTACTCGTTCTAACAAAACGATTAGATATTTTCTAGTGAGGATCTACAGGTAACCGATAATCGATCTGTATTTCCTTAGCAGAGTGGGTGGTTTAGAGGACATTGCATAAGGCTCCATCCTCAAGTAATGGGTAGCTAGAAATGTTTGTAATTACACTTATAACAGCTGGAAATAGGCACAACAAGTCGTAAGAATCTGGATAAGTCTCCAGGGAGAATTAGGCTCCACAACTCGCTAACTAGATCTGTAAGATTGGATTATCACCAACTAAAAATTGGCAAGATAAAAAACTGAGCTTTCACGATCATCAAATTGTATTGAGTTGGTAAATAAGGGGTTTGACTTCTCATCTTATTTCTGTTGTCCAAATATACTCTTCATAAATTCCCACATAAAGATGACTGGTAGGATGTCTCTTAGGCTGCCTCTAGCAGTACTGCTTTCCACCACTTCTACCCATTCATCTAGGGCGGCTTCAGAGAGCTCAGACCCTCTCTCTGAACCCGAATTCATCTCCATCTCGTTCCTGCTAGACCACCCTTTTTCTACCCCCTGAGGTACCACCGGAGAAGCCATCATAGCTATATGTAAATTTTACAGCTCCTAAGATACGGTCTTTTGCCATTACAAAGACCACAAATATGGCTAGCGATGATAACACCGATGAGCAGTCTTAGTCTTTATCCTTTGTATTAGATCAGGTCGCCATCAACAATACACTGTTAGTTTCTCGGGAGACCATGCTGAGACATATCAAGGACAAGGGAATCTTCATAGCAGAGGTAAGAAGAGTGATTACTCAAATGAGAGATGGGAGAGAAGATCCAGACATACCCACTAGTGGTGGAGAAATACTAAGACATGAGGGTCGAGTAGATAGCAGACACCAGGAGGAGCCGGTTGATCAATAGAGACTAGCATACACCATGAGGCAGTTGCACAACCCCAGTCAAACCCTCATTCATCAATGGATTTTGTTGCCTGCCATTCTTGGCAACTTCAAGCTCCGCCCCCAGACAATTCAACTATTACCCAAGTTCCATGGGCACTCTACCGAGGAGCCCCACCTCCATCTTCAAGAATTTGAGATGATTTTCAGCATCGTCCATGACAGATTTGTGGATGAGGATGCCATAATGTTGATAGCCTTCCCATTCTCCTTGGTTTTAAGAGCATCCTATTGGATAAAACACTTAGGGAAGGTTGCCACTAGTTGGGAGCAGCTATGGACCGCGTATCTAAACAAGTACTACTCACTCAGCCGAAACAATGTAGCTAGATCCATGATTATCAACTTTACAATGATCCCTAATCAACAACTCCATGAAACTTGGGATCGCCTTAGAGATCTCATTGACAGATGTCCCTGCCATGACATCAACAAGCCCAATCTGGTGTAGAACTTCTTCTATGGGATGACACCTGAGCTGCAGGGACTTGTGAATGCCTCGTATGGAGGATCCTACTTCACCAATGATGAAGACTAGATCTAGACCATCTCTGAAGAGATGGACGAAAATTACACTGTGATGTCCCAGACCCGGATTTACACTTAGGGGAAGCCTCCCAATCAGGAGACTTCATACAATAAGATGGTATGTATTGAGGTTAGTCCTTCTTCATCTTCTACAGCGGCAACATTAGAAGAGTTTTCAGCTACAACATGGTCATCATCAGCTAGAAGCTGGACCGGATGGAGATTATTGAGAAGTAGACATGTCAGGGCCTTGACAAGCTCAATAGGATTGATGAGCTGGCCCAAACACTGAATGACCTAAAAACTCATATCATGTGTCTCCAAGAGGAACAGACGGCTTCTCAACCATAGTCCAAGTCATGGTCTGATCCAGGGAGTAGTTCGTCACAGCCCTTCGCCTTATATCGGCAAGTCCATCACACCTAGGTAGAGCCCATTCAGTCTCTCTCGCACTACTAGCTACCACCACCCCCTGCAGACACTCAGATGGTAGTGTATCATCCAGATCAACCCCTTAGTGTCCCTTCCCCCATCAGTCCATGAGAAGCAGGAGCTATTCATGGAAGTCAACGTGATTTAGTACTCCTAGTACGAGCAACAACCCAGGATTTGTTTGATCGCCCAGGTTTCTGATGGACTACTGGAGGTACTCAGTCCTAGTAGCATCCTCCAGCATAAGTAGGGCAGGAAGCCCAACCTTATCAGCCCCAGTACTCCCACAAGTAGCACGGTCCTCGACCCTCATATTAGAGTCAATAGTAAAGGCAACAATAGCATCATTTGCAATATCCACTGCCTCCCCCCCATTTGTACTAGCAGAAGCAGAACCAACCACATTTCCAGTGAGGCAACCCATCTGATTCGCATGCAAACTCGTATGAGAACCCAAACATAGATGATCTCTCCCGCATACTTTCTAAGCAGCAAGCTTCTTTTCGGCAAGAGATGGATAAGTTCCAGCAGGAGATGAGAGACATAATAAAGGGCAAGGCCACCATACCTGCACAGATTGAACCGAACCTGAACAATCTGAAGAGAAATTTTGAGCAGGTACGATCTACAGAGACCACCACTTCTAGTGAGGCTTTGGATGACATTCATTGTTTATTTGATGTTGATTTGATGACACTTAGGATAGATAGGATTCCAGCCGATGGCAACTCATCTAGGCGACACACTAATGCAGATTCTAGGGTGTCGGATGGAGTCAAGAGCGGTGCTGATGCCACTAATCATGGAGATGACGGTGGTGCTGAAGCCACCAAGGATGATGATCCCGATGATAGTGTTGGTGCCATCGTATCTCAAGTTTTTATATATGGTGGTGTTGATGGCACCAAATTTCTAGATGTCAAGACAAAGCACGGTACTGATGCTACCAGCTCAGATGTTGTCGATGGTATTGATGCCGCCAAGAGTCAGTCAGTTGTGTTGCCTTCCTCTTTTCATGGACCTGAGGATGTTATCAGAAAAACACAAAAATGGAAAAACTTCAAAAATAGAAAATATGAATAAAAGAAAGGTTTCTATGTCTCCTTTGGATCCATCTATTGTGATTGATGATGTTTTCATGGATTTCAGCGTTATGAATGCTTAGAAACTTACTCTTAGTAGTCATTCTTTTGAGGAGGGTCCCTGTATCCCCTTCCCTCAAGCACTCCTCTTAAGGAAGGGCTAAAAAATATAAAACCCCAAAAAGAGATAGGAGATAGAGTTCAGTGAGAAGATGATAGACCAATTTCATATGCAGCTGACTCATCAGGAAGCACTTGAGCATATCCTTCTTTTCCGAAAGAACCTCAGAGAGAACACCATCATCCATAGGAAGAAGAGGAGTAACCACAATGCAAAAATTCATGTGCTCACTCGTACCACTTGCTTTGCCCTCTAGGACCGATTGCTAGCCAAGAGACCTGATGCATGCGTATGTCAGATGTCACATCCATGAGCAGTTGTTCGATCAGACTCTATTAGACAATCGATCCTTGATTATCCTCCTTCTTGCTACCTTACTTGACTATTTCGAGTTTGTCCCTCTTAGACAAAGAGGGACAATTCTCCGATTTGCAGATAGATCTTTCAAGAGGTCGAAGGGGTCATTAAAGGATGTTGTCATTACAATTCAAGGCCTAAAATTCCCCAACGACTTCGTTGTGTTGGACATGGAGATCCCTGAATGTGTGACCGATACCCCCATCATTTTAGGACAACCTTTATTGACCACAACCAAGGAAGTATCCGATCATGATAGCGAGACGGTATACTTTCAAGTCGAGGGCAAGAGTATACAAATAGAGACGATTGAGGAACTGAGAGCGAGAGATTCAGTGTGCTCATAGTAGAGTTCCCTACATATGACATATACAAATCCAGACATCCACCATGAGTGTGATTTTGTGACCACAGATGATGAAGCCATTTGGGAAGACCCTATTTCACGAGTTCTTTGATGAATATTCATTTCATCATATTTATTATATCATTTTGGCCATAAAAAGCAAAATAAATGCGTGTAAATACCCTAAATTCATGCATTTTATCATTTGTGCACCATTATGGAAATAGTGTATAAAATATGATTTTTAAATCCAAAATTTAAAAATAAAGAAAGAAAAAGAAAAATATTGAAAATATTATATGACCCTAAACCTCAAGACCTAGGCATCTCGATGACTAGGTCGACAAGGAATAAAATAGGAGAAGATGGGGCCAATATACAATAAAATCATTTTTATTTTATTCATTTTCATTCACTTTTGGGACCTACTTTTAGTTCCACATTTTATGCTTCAAATAAAGAAACTTGTACTTGAAAGTTGCAGATAATAACATATTGAAAAATACATAATTGATTTGATACAAAAAATAATACATAGATAAACAGTTACACTCAGAATAAGTATCCCAAATCCTAACTTCCCAGACCCATATCTCTCAGATAAAAATTCAAAATATATCAAAATCAAATTAGTTGTATATAACATTTAATGAGCTATTTAATGAAGGTAGTTTCATATTTTTTGTAGTTAAGGTGTGAAAGTTAGGTTTTGGACCCTATTGTATAGTTTTACCAATTAAAATATTCTATTTATTATCCAATATTTTTATATTTTTATATTTTTATAATTTTTCAAATAGTATTGATAATAAATGTGCATATTAAAATTGGAATAAAAACATTAAGAAAACACCAAAATAAAATACCTATAGAAAATACATAAGTAAAATACCAATATCTATACCTATTTAAATAATACTCCTATTTATTTAAGGGTATATAATATTATCATAAAAATATATTTAAGTGTATAAAATTAAATTATCAATATATAAAATAATAAATTAAATTAATAAAATTAAAAATACAAAATGAAAAAATACTAAATTCATAGATGAATATACCTATATAACCCCTAAAAAGTAACTTTTAATTTTAGACCTCATTAATAAAAAACATAATAAAATAATTCAGAAAATATAAATATTTTTCATTTTATAACCTAAAATTAATAAAATAATTTATTATTTTTAATCGAATTTCTAAATATTTTTTAAGGATTTTTTCTAGTTGGTCCACATGGACCAACCAAATCCTCTTGTTCGTTGACCTCGGTCAACTCTCTGACCGAGGTCTACCATTGTCTGACACCTCGTAATTGCACATTTTCTCAGATTTTTAGAGGCCAACTCTTCCACCCTTTCATGTCGAGTCCTTCACAACTTTTGCTCCTCGTCCATTGGTCTTACACGCCCTATGTTTACATCAGGGATTGTGTCACCGATTCACTCGATTTTCTTCGATTTAGGAACCCTGTCAACCACCTTGTACATATAGCCCCTTCTTCTTCCCTTCGATCTTTGAACCTCTCTTGACCTAGGCTAGCCCTGCCCTTGGTGTTCTCGTAATTGTGGAAGGTGATAGGTTCCTCCCTCAACCTTTCATAGCGTAATTGGACGTGGTTAAGAGGTGGATTCCAACCATCGCCGGAGCTCCACGTCTTCATGCTTTATTAGCTTAGTTTAGTCCTTAGATCTGATTTCTACTCTTATTTTGTGATTTAATTGCATAATTAGTTTAATCATCGCCAGAGCTCCCAAGCCCCAGCCCCCCTCTATGATTCACCATCCTCCGCCCGTTCATGACATGTGTCCACCTCGAAAACCTTTCCCTGGTGCTTCTTCACGCCCCAAACCACTCCACTCCTCTTGTCTCCTCCTAGAGCAAGCTATCAGGGCTCTAACTCCTCCGCTCGCTGGAGCTTCCGCCGACATACACCAAGACCTCCATTTCCCCTCTAATAGGATCGAGACATTTTGTCCTCGACCCCTTTTTTATCCCTATGCATGTTGGAAGACCTAAGAAGTTGCTGGAGGCGATTTTGGAACTCGCCTGAGGTTCCTGAACCTCGTCGGCTTTACCAACCTCGTGTAGGATCTCCGACCATCATTGGGGCTTCTTGAGACCTCCAATTGACAAAAGAACCCCACAAGAGCGTTTCGAGTATTTTGGGTCTTCAAAGAGCGTCGGAGGAGGAGGCCATCACTGGAGGAAGTTCACTACGGTGCACCTTCCTCCCATTCTTCCAAGTCACCTCCGCACCATCTGAGTGCACATGTTCTTGGAGACCATTCAGTTGTCGTCCGATGCAGTCCGCTGCAGCCATCAGATCCAGCGTTGGGATCTAATCCCAGCCATACATCCATGAACCGGTATCGTGCACCAAGGGGACGACACGTGGCATAAGTGAAGATTATCTGCCATCTGTTATGCTAAGTACATGGTTATTTTGCATTTAACCCTCACCATTTTTGTAATTTAATAAATAGTACTCAAACTTTCATTGACAGGTTTTTATTATTATGAATTTTACAATTAGGCCCTCAGTATTTATCATTATTGCATTCTAGTCCCAACTAGCGAGGCTCATTGGTGATTTTGCATCGAGGACCTCATATTTTTATTTATTTCATTTTAGTCCATAAACTCTATTATCCAGTTGTAATATTTTTGGGAAAATTGCATAATATCCCTGATTTTTTGTTAATTGCATTTAAGTCCTTGTCGGGGCTCATGTGTCCCTACATTTGAGCTAGGCTATTTTGCAGACAGGCCCTTGCGGTAGGGACACGTAACCTTGGCTATTTTATGGGCAGGCCCTTGGGGCTTTGCGTATTTTATCTGGGTCATGTAATATTTCAATTCAGTTATAAAGTTTTGGTAAAATTGCACTTTGGCCCCTAGAACTTCTGTTATTTGCATTTACATCCTTGCAAGTAGTGTAGTTTCTCTTTGTTTCTTGTATTTATTATGCATCTATATTGCTCTAAAAAATCCAAAAAAATAGAAAAGCTCTTTATTGCACATAGATTCATAGCCTATTTTTAGTTTACAATTTTAGAAGGTTTTATTATTTGTTGAAAATCAAAAGGTGTCATTTTTGTCCCTATTTGCACTTTAAAATACATAAAATTTAAAAATATTTTCGAAAAATTAAAAATATATATTTCTTATTTATTTATCTATTTTACAACTTCAGACCAAAAATCACTGAAAAATATAAAAGAAAAACTCAAAAAATAGAAAAAACTATAAAAACCATCACAAAAATATAACTTTTTAAAAAAATCCCAAAAATATATTTTCTATTTCTGAATTTCTCCTATATTATTGTATTTATATAAAAATTAATTTGGAGTGATTTTGTTACTATTTGGTATTTTCCCCTCCATTTTAAATTTAGGTATTTATTTTGTCCCTATTTTAGGGTATTTTTTACTTTAAAAATATAAAACAATTAGCAAAACAGTAAAAAATATCTAAAATCCAAAAATATTATATTTTCTTTAGTTTTAATTATTTTTATTATTATTTATATTAAACCTAGCCTACGTTGTATATATAGCTTTATTTATACATTAATAGAAAAAGAAAATATAAAAAATTAAAAAATAAATTACAAAATAAGAAAAATAAAATCAAAATATAAAAATATAAAATCAAAAATAAAATTAAAAACCCCCAAAAAAGGCACTTATAGACAAATACATCACATTCACTTTTTGTGCTTCATTGCCCCGATCTATCCTGCTTGTTGCCTGTATTCGACACTATACACTACTTGCACTATACACATCTTTTGTTGAGTTAAATAAAATAAATTTTAACTCCACATTTATTTTCATTGTTTGATTCTTAATTGTGGGTTAATTGTTGTCTGAAGACGGGTTTAGTGTGAGGTCGCCTCAATGATTCTTGATCCACCCATTGGATTAACACGACCTCTGCAAAATCCATTTCAACAAATGGCGCCGGTGCCGGGGAGCAACAACGCATAGATCGGCTTGATTGATTAATTGTAATTATTTACCTATTTGTGTGCCTTCATTATTTTCTTATTTATTTGATATTATTGCTTGACTTGTCTAATCATCCTCTCTTGTTAATTTTGTGCGAGGTACTGTGGATCGAGGGAGATGCTCTACCCAATGCACATACGCACACACGTGAAGGTGGTGAGAGATTTCTAACCTAGCATAAAAAGAGGCTTGGAAGACTTGAAAAGACAATCACATTTTGAGCATTTTTTATTTATTTGTTTGTGTATTTTAAGTGAGAGAGAGACCACTATTATTGTAATAATACAGGTACACTGGACTCTGGACATTCGGGTCCAATTTCCAAGTATTAGTTCACTTAGGGGCTCACCACAGTTTTGTCGCATTTTCTTTGCATTTTTTCCATTTATTTCACAGTTTTGTTTTCTTTATTTTTGTGTGATTGAGCCCTTAGCTTTAGGATTTGCTTGACGATAGATTAAGGTCCAAACACCTAATTTTATTTGCATATGCCTATGGTCCACGTTTAAACTTAATCAAGTTATAAATTGCTTCTCACTTAGTCTTGAAATCCTCGCTCTGTGAGAGTCCTCCATACAACGCTTGCAAGACCCATTGTTGTGGGCACCGAGGAGACTCCAAGACTGGACTCTTAGGTTCCATTCTAAGTCATTAGCATTGGTTCTTCATGCTAATAATAATTTTTGAACTTAGGATGATTTCATTGGCTTGCATTTGCATATAGTATAGGTTTCAATTCTATTGAGCATCTTTGCATGTAGAGTGTTGGATACAAGGTTAGCATTTACGCTTTAGCATACATCATCATTTTATCGCTTGCATTGTTTTCCGACTCTTCCTCTGATTTTCACCATCTAGGTGCTTAAAAGATTTGACTCCTTGATAGGTGTGTGCGTTCTTATTTAAAATCCAAAAAAAGTGATAACCAATAAAATTAGACTGCTAATATTACTTGACCATAAAAAAAGATCAAAAAGAAAAACCTTATCTTGGGGCAAGTAATCCCTTCATTGTCTTCGCTTTTATTTGCTCGAGCACACCCTAAGGACTAGTGCCCAAATCCTATTCAGTCTCCTAAGCGTTTACTCTTTGACATTTCACCTAACTCTAAAATAGATAATATAAAAAGACCAATCTTTCATGATCCCTTACCGAGTTGAGTAGGTGAGTTGAGGGGTTTGTTTTGTGTGTGTTTGCTTAAGATTGTTTGTGTGCATTCTAGATAATCTCAGCGCATTTGTGCCTTCCTTCTCACTTCTCTTGAATTGACCATCGTGCTCTCCCGATCACTTTCTCTTGTTTCAGGATGGTCGACTGGAGCATTTTTTGTCTGGATTTTGCGGATACCTTGTTCACTTTAGTCAGTCCACATCTCTTTTTTTCCAGGAGGACTTTGCTCCTGATTTTTGTACATATCCGACCAACCCACTATTTCAGGATTCGGATCTTGACCTTTTCCAACAATTTCCACCACCATCACCCTCACATTTCGACAACCCACTCTTCCTTGAATATCTCGATTCAGAATGTGATTTTTGTTAACCCCACCACCAACACTCAACACACCCGATCCTGAGATTAGGAGTCACCTTTGATGATTTCCGCACTTGAGACCTTGAATCAAATGATGGAGCATATGAACATGAGGATGAATTATATATTTAGCATAAATAAGATTCAGTATGATGCTCCATTCTTTGAGGATAATGATTCATTTCAGGATTATCATGAGATCTTGCGATCACCAAAATAGAAAAAAAAGAAAAGTTTAAAAATAAAAAAATATTTTGGAAGAGCTATGGTTGATTCAGGATGTGAGGAGAGTGCCCATCTGCCAGATCATTCACTCACACATTCATTCACACCTATTACCATCCTTAACCTCGAGGATGTCATTGTATAGACTGCTCTTGGCATTCCTCGTGTATATGCTAATTCCGATCTCCTCCCTTGTGTGGAGGAGATCCAAATTTCAAAAAATATTGACTGAACCCAAAGTGGTGGCCGATATTCATGAGATCATTGATTCCCCACTTTGCTAGGCCATGAACCAAATATCTGCTTCCCATCATAAGAAGAGAAAGTGGAGGAGCAGATATGAGTGTCATATCTTGACCATGGAAACTGCCCATGCCATCAGACACCACCCTATCCCCAGGAAAAGGAACACGACTACCTCATTCATTAGCTGCACCATTTCTGACTATACTTGTGATCACACTCTCCTGGACGACGCTGCTTTGATTAGCATCATACCCATCTTGTTGGTACAGTCTCTTCACTTAGGGCCTCTTAAGAAAACCAGGATGATCATTCAGTTCGCTGATGGATCAATAAAGAGCCAAAGGGCATCCTTGAAAACACCGTCATTTCGATTCAGGGCATGAGGTACAATGTTGATTTTGTCATATTGGCCATGGAGACCTCCACAAGGTAGCACTCTCCAATCATCTTGGGATGACCATTCCTCACCTCTCCAAGGGTAGTTATTGATTATGGATCAGGAGAGACTCGCTTCTGTCTTTTTAATGAGAGCAAGGTGGTCATCACCGCACCTACTGCTGACCAGAGACATGCACCTGATGTACCTTCACCAATTCTAGCTAACCCCGAGGACCATGACCTTGATGGGACTATTAGAGACTTGTTCTGTATGTTGTATTCCACTGAGACCCAAGAATTCCTCTCCCTGGAGGAAGACTTGAAAAACATGGACCTCCGAGTTCCTTCTTCTGGGACTTGGCGATGTGTTGATGGCATACGTGGGATATACGATAGACACCATTGAGCGGAGGGTAGAGACTGATGAGACCAAGGCCGAATTTGATCTTGTTGCTTTCATTCATGAATTCAGGCCTTTTGATGAACATGATGACGCGGTTGAGACTGTAGAGGACGAACATGATTCGACCAATTCCACTGATGAGTTCGCTCCTTTCGATTTTGGTCTCGATGAGACATCGATGGACGACACTAACTACACTTCTTCTGATGATGAGTTCGTCCCTTCTCACGATGACATTAGCAAGACACCCGAGGCCAGACCTAGACACACTTCTTCCACTGACTCGTCTGTGCCTCTTCACCTTAGGGACACTGAAGACCTTCACCATGTCAACCCTGATTGGTTTGTGTCATCTAAGGACCCCAATGTCGACCTGCATCATATTAGATATATTCCTCAGTGGTCTTACAAGAAGGTTCTCTTTCAACCTTCTTGATCCTTTTTACATCCACTCTGTTGTATATTCACTTTCTTTTCCTTTGTCCATCTCCTGTTTCTCTCATCCACCCCATTCTCATGTATGCCTTGCTTAGGATGTACTTTGTCCTAAGTATGGGGGGTGAACAAGCCGAGTGTTCATTCGTTGTTCCATTTCATCACTCATGTTGTTGCTTGTACTTAAGGCTTCTTTTATCCTAAGTATAAGGGGAATGGTGTGTACATCCTTTTCTATCTTCTTCCATCTTCAGATCTCTTTTCTTCTTTTATTATTTTCCTTTTCTAGCTTCTTTTTTCTACCGAAAATGTGTCGCCCCTTTTTCTTAGTTTTCTATACTTAGGACGTACTTTGTCCTAAGTACAGGGGGTGTGCACCGCAAGTTCTTCTATTCTTGGACCCTCTCCACTGTCTCCTTTCCTTGTATATACTTAGGGATATCTTGCCCTAAGTATAGGGGGAGTTAGTCTGAGTAGGAATTGTTAATTCCCACCCTTGACCCTCCCTGCTTTGTGTGTCTTCATATTTACATTCACTGGACGATGAGAGTTTAGAGAGTACATTTGTGGAGCAGGATATTTTAGAGGCTAGAGATGCATATTCAAGTAGTGATGCTGACTTTATTTCATGTCATTCATATTCAAATCCCTCATATTCAGACATGAATTTTGATTGGCAGGATTTTGATGAGTATATTCCATGTTTAATTTCTACAAAGCTGACAGCTAGCATGGAAACAGAACCAGTGCAGTCTTGTGAGCCATCAATTGGGCAATCTCCATCACTTTCAGATGAGTACAGAGAGTTCTCCCCTTAGATATGGTTTCTTTCACTCAGACATTTCAAAGGCCAGATTTGCTCGCTTCCACCCACCCAGAGCTGAAGCAGCTTCCACAGAGCATGACTTATTGATTCCTTGCAGGAGAGCCCAAAATGTTTCCTGTTATAATCTCTACTAATTTCATTGATGATCAAGAATCTTCCTGATGGAGGTTCTTGAAAGAAATCGCAAGGTAATTGGATGGTCAATAGTAGATCTCCATGGGATTAGTCCGGTCCTATGATCCCACCATATATTTTTAGAGCATGATGCCAAACCATCTTGTGAGTTTCAATGCAAGCTGAACGTAAATCTTCGAGAGGTGGTTATGAAGGAAATCTCTACGTGGTGGAGCGTTACTTTTATCTATCCCATCTCTGACTCGAAATGGGTCAGTCCACTTCATGTGGTACCCAAGAAGATGGGTATCACTACATTTATCAATGAGGACAGATACGAGATATACTTAGGATTATTTGATCCTAAGTTTAGGGCGGGCGATCAACTTCTTATTCTTCATTCCTTTATTCTTTTGTTATTCTTTAGACTTTTATGTACTTAGTACGAGCTATGTCTTCTCTTTTCTCTCAGATCTATGAGGACATAGCTCAAGCTAAGTATAGAGGGGTCATATATAGTTTGTATATACTTTAAGCCATAACTCATACTTTCGTATTTTTATTATGGCTAATTAAACTATACCATTCATTTAAAACACCTAATAAAAAGGTGTCTATTATTCCTCAAGTTCTTTTTGTATTTACTGATTAGTAAATTAGGTAAAAAAATATTTTTTGCAAAATGTTTGAAAAATAGTTTGAAAATCTTTTTGAAAAATCTTTTGAAAACTATTTGGAAAATATTTTGCTAAATATTTTCAACCTTTGTAAAAATATTTTGTTTGCAAAAATTCTTTCCTTTGTGTGAAAAAAATGTTTGAAAAACTATTTGCAAGTATTTGAAAAATGGTTACAAAAATATTTAAAAAATCTATATACACTATTTGAAAAACCTTTGCAAAATGATTTTTAAATGTGTGTACATGTTTATAAAAATTAATTTGGACTATAGTTTTCAAAATTGTTTGTAAAATATTTTCAAATAAGTTTGAGGAATATATACCTCGCACTAAAATTCTTTATTAAAATGTATACATATATATTTAAAATTGACCCTTTGTAAATTCTTAAAACTCTAAATCTTGTAAATATAAGATGCATCCCTGTGTAAATATTTGTACCTATTTTTTAGCCAAAATCTTTTATTTTCAAAAATTCCCAAAAATATTTGTAAAACTAAAATCCAAAAACATTTGAAAAATCTTTTTGAAAAATACAAAAAATGCTTATGCGTCATCTTTTCAAAAATCCATAAAAGTTCAAAATCTTTGAAAATTGCATCACAAAAATATTTTCTGCATAGCATTTGCATAGCATTCGTATTTTTTGGATTGAGTTTGATATTTGAACAAGTCTAAGTAAAATCTGAAGATTGGAGCTTTAATTGGACCTTAATTCTCCTTAACTAACAAGAACCTTATATGAACTAGAATTGAGGTGCTTCAGGTCTAGTTGACTTAATTCTTTGTGGATCACGAGACTTAGTTCAATGGATTCTTGACTGTCTAAGTAGAGTATTTCGGAGCATACGTACGACTTTTTTTTATAATGACCTAGCTTGGACACCTGCACCTTCCACTTGGCTCAACTCAGTTAGAGTAGTAAGGGGATTGGATTTGTCGGTATGAGGCGCACATAAGTGGAAACATTTGTCCTCCTCTAGGGAGGGAGGTGCACCCCAACCCATCCAGTGATGAAGAATTTTGAAGACAGGAGAGTGTCGGTTGCAATAATGCTTCAAAAGAGGGATAGTCTACTTGCTCAATAGGAAAAACTCCTTATGTAAATGTTGTTGTAAATAGTATTTCAAAAAATAAGCAAAAAAACTCCAAAAGAAGTGGACAGGTCTGATTGAAAACAAAACTTTTGATGGAGTGTATATATTTGTATAGTTAATAAGCAAGCTTGAGCTTCAAATACAAAACATGTGAGCTTGCAGCTGGATGACTTGACTACACTGGTCTTGCATCCAAGGATAGGTAGCTACACTAGCTACTACCCTTTCTTCTCTTCACCCCCTCATCTTGAGATGGTTGTCACTTGAACTTAGAAGGGAATACTCCACTCATCGAGGAAGGAGTTACTAGATTGGGAAATTATTGAGTTGTCATATTGGAGAAGTCAGTCTCTTTGTGATTTCAGTAGGGGAGAGCCACTATCACTTACACTGTATGAGTCAGATTCATAGTCATAAGGGTTTGTGTATGAGTTGAAGTATTCTGACCCGGCTATTGAGGAGACTTGAGCAGAGTTTTGGGATTCTCGAAGGCTATTGGATTTCAAATCTGATTTCCACTAAGGTTCTACTCGCACTAAAATTCTAAAGGTCCAACTTAAGATCCAAACATTGATTTTGCGAAGACAAGTTTGATAATTAAACTTAATACAATATCTTTCTTTTTCTTTTCTTTGTTTTTCTTTCTACACTTATTGCATAAGTGTTTGCTAGGGACTAGCAAAGGCAAGAATAGGGGGATAATGAATGCCCATTTCATCATCTTTATTCTATCATTTTGGTCTTAAAAACCTAGTAAATGTGTGTAAATAACATTAATTCATGCATTTTATCATTCATACATCATTGCATAAATAATGTATAACATATATTTTTTAAAGCCAAAATTATAGAATAAAGAAAAGAAAAGAATAAAATATTGAAAATATTTTATGACCCTAAACCTCGAGACCTAAGCATCTCGATGATTAGGTCGACAAGGAATAAAGTAGGGGGAGATAAGGGCCAAAATACAATAAAAATCCTTTTTATTTTGTTCATTTTCATTCATTTTTGGGACTTGTTTTTAGTTCCACTTTTTATGCTTCAAAAAAAGAAACTTTGTACATGAAAGTTGTAGATAATAAAATATAGGAAAATACAAAATTGATTTCATACAAAAATAATACATAGTTGAAGTTACACTTAGAATAAGTTTCCAAAATCATAACTTTCCAAACCCTTATCTCTCAAATAAAAAGTCAAAATATATCAAAATCACTTTGAATTGTATATAACATTTAATAAGCTATTTAATGAAGGTGGTTTCATATTTTTTGGAGTTAAGATGTGAAAGTTAGGTTTTGGACCCCTATTGTACAGTTGTACCAATTAGAATATTCGTTTTATTTATTATTCGTTATTTTTATAATTTCATGTTTTTATAATTTTGTAAATAATATTTATAATATATTTTCATATAAAAATTGAAATAAAAATATCAAGAAAACACCAAAATAAAATACCCATAGAAAATACATAGGTAAAATACTTATATCTATACCTATATAAATAATACTCCTATTTATTCAAATGTATATAATAGTATCAGAATAATATAATAAAAATATTTTTAAGTGCAAAAATTAGTTTATAAATGTATAAAATAATAAATAAAATTAATAAAAATATAAAATAAAAATAAAATACTAAAATTCATAGATGAATATACCTATATAGCCCCTAAAAAGTAAATTGTAATTCTAGACATCTAAAAATAAATAAAAATCATAATAAAATAATTCAGAAAAAAATAAATATTTTTCATTTTATAATGTAAAATTAATAAAATCATTTATTATTTTTAATCGAATTTCTAATTATTTTTTCTATGATTTTTTCTTGTTGGTCCACGTGGACCAACCAGATCCTTCCGTTTGTTGACCTTGGTCAACTCTCTGACGGATGTCTGCCAATGTCTGACACCTCATTTTTGCCCGTTTTCTTGGATTTTCTATGGCCAACTCTTTTACCCTTTCATTTCGAGTCCTCCGCGACTTTTGCTCCACGTCCATTGGTCTTACACACCCTATGTTTACATCGGGGATTGCGTCGTTTCGCTCGATTTTCTTAGATTTAGGAGCCCTATCAACCACCTTGTACATATCGCATCTTCTTCTTCCCTTCGATCTTTGAACCTCTCTAGACCTAGGCTAGACCTGCCCTTGATGTTCTCGTGATTGAGGAAGGTGACAACATCCTCCCTCGACCCTACGTGGTAGAGCGGATACCGACCAATGTCGGAGCTCCACTCCTCGCGGTCTCATCTCACGTTTGTTCCCGCTAGGTGCTGGGGTATTTTGCATTTAACCCTCACAATTTTTGCAATTTAATAAATAATACTCAAACTTTCATAGACTGGTTTATATTTTTGTGTATTTTACAATTAGGCCCCCGGAGTTTGTCATTATTGCATTCCAACCCCGGCCAGTGAGGCTCACGTGCACGTGCATGTGGGCTTGGAGATTTTGCACCAAGACCCTCATTTTTTTATTTCGCTTTAGTCCATAAACTATATTATCTAGTTGTAATATTTTTGGTAAATTGTAGAACAACTCATGAGTTCTTGTTAATTGCATTTAGGTCTTTACCAGCGAGATTCACATGTCCCTAAACGTGAGCTTGGCTATTTTGTAGGATGGCCCATGGGGCTTTACGTATTTTGTTTAGGTCTTGTAATATTTTAATTCAGTTATAATGTTTAGGTCTTGTAAGGGCATAAATGCAAATAGCAGAGGTTCCAGGGGTTGGTTCACAAGGACGGATTTTTTTACACGTGGTTGCCACCCCTCAACCATAGTGTAAATGACCATAGTACCCTTCGGTTTCATGGAGAAGTGCCTAGATCGTGGGAAAATTGCATCTGTACCCACGGATGGTAAAATTGCAAAGAAACCCCTGCCATCATGAATCTTGGCACGGGGTGAAGCGGCGACTCAAGTAGCCTTCGATTTTGTGATTAAGCTCCTAAGATGTTGGGAAAATTTCATCCATACCCACGGATCGGAAATTGCAATGACACCCCTGCCACCATACGGTGGCTCGGTGTGTGAGGAATGTTGGCCCTTGTAGCCTTCAAATTTGTGGGGAAATCTTGCATCCGTTCCGGCGGATGTGAAAATTGCATCGGGAACCCTTCGAATGGAAGAATAGCACTGCCACCCCTGCCACCGCACGGTTGCGCGGGTGAGAGGAATGTTGCCTTCAAATTTGTGGGGAAATTTTCTCTTCCGTTTCGACGGATGTGAAAATTGTATCAGTTCCCCCGGATGGAAAAATTGCATCGGCACCCTGCTATGCTGTGTATGCTAGTATGATGTCCCTACTTTATATATTGAGACTTCGTGCACGGCGGCATTGCCTTGACACGGGTTCGTTGCTTAGTTCTTCCCTACATGTGGGGATTTACATGCTCGTGCCCTCGTTGTCGGCGATGATCGTGACGGTGCTTGAGTTGCTCTAGTGGGATAAAATTTCATACATCTTTACTACTCTAAAAATCCAAAAAATAGACTTAAGCTCTTGGTTGCATATAGATTCACATCCTACTTTTAGTTTATAATTTTAGGTGGTTTTATTATTTATTAAAAATCAAAAACTAGAATTTTCGTCCCTGTTTGCACTATAAAATACAAAAAAATGTATTTCTTATTTATTTACCTATTTTACAACTTAAGGCCGAAAAGCACTAAAAACAAGAAAGAAACTCAAAAATATAAAAACTCTAAAAACCTTTGTAAAAATATAAAAAAATTTAAAAAACCTAAAAATATTTTTTCTATTTCGAAAATTTTTGTATATTATTATCTTTATATAAAAATTAATTTGGAATAATTTTGTTACTGTTTGGTATTTTCCCCCTCCATTTTATCTTCGGGTATTTATTTTGTCTCCGTTTTAGGGTATTTTTTACTTTAAAAATACATAAAAATAAGCAAAATCCATTAAAAATCACAAAAATAGTAAAAAATATCTAAAACCTGAAAATACTTTATTTTATTTATTTTTATTTATTTTTATTACTATTTATATTAACCCTAGCCTATGTTGTATATATATATATTTATTTATTTATATTTATAGCTTTATTTATACATTAAAAGAAAAAGAAAATATAAAAATATAAAATATAAAAGAGAAAATACAAAATCAGAAAATTAAAAATCAAAATATAAAAATATACTATCAAAAATAAAATTAAAAATTAAAAATTAAAAACCCACAAAAAAGGCACTTATAGAAAAAATACATCACAATCATTTTTTGTGCTTCATTGCATCGATCTATCCTGCTTGTTCCCTATGTTCGACACTCTACACTATTTGCACTATACACATCTATTGTAGAATTAAATAAATAAATTTTAACTCCACATTTATTTTCATTATTTGATTCAGAATTGTGGGTTAACTGTTATCTGAAGACGGGTTTAGTGTGAGGTAACCTTAACGACTATTGATTTGTCTTGTGGATTAACACGGCCTCCATAAAATCCACTTCAACATTCTTATCACACCTTCAGAGTCTGCATAATTACATATGCCAGTAGATGAGAGTTCACAGAGCACACTCACGACATGAGAGGCTTTAGAGGTTGATAATTGTGATCTGGCTAGCGAAGTAGAGTTTATTTAGTGTGATTCTGATTTTGATCCCTTGGGTGCATACACTGATTTTAATTAGTAAATTTTTGGTGATTATTTATCGTATCTAATGTCCAGAGAGACCATATCTAGGGTGGAGATTGAGCCAGTATAGTTGAGACACACACCAGTAGGGTCATCTTTGTCAGATTCAGTGACTCATCGAGAGTTCTCACATACAGATTTGGTAGACTTCACTCTGACTTTTCATAGACCAGATCTGCTAGCTCCAGCATGCTTGGAAGTGAAGACCTTACTACAGAGTATGAAGTATAGATACCTTGCGAGTGAGCCAGAAATATATAAAGTCATTATCTCAACAGATTTGACTGATGACCAAGAATCTCGCTTGATGGAGGTTCTTGAAAGAAACTGTAAGGCAATTGGATGGACAGTAGCTGATCTTCAGGGGATAAGTTGAGCCCTATTCTCCTCCCACATCTATCTCGAAGATGATGTCAAGCCATTACGTGAGTTCCAACATAGACTGAACTCAAATCTTTGAGATGTAGTCATGAAGGAAATATCTTTTGTAGTGGAGTGTTGATTCTATCTACCCCATCTTCGACTCAAAATGGGTTAGTCTGTTACATGCGGTACCCAGGAAGACAAGTATCACTATAGTTATGAATGAGTCTAGAGAGGAGATAGCTATCCGAGTACTCTTTTCTTGGTGGGTATGCGTGGACTACAGACGATTGAATCAAGCCAACAAGAAGGATGACTTCCTACTACCATTTATTGATTAAATCATTGAGAGATTAGCAGGAAAGAGTCATTATTGCTTTCTTGACGAGTATGATGAATCCCTCCTAGATCATCATTATTCGCTATTTTATCCTCGATTAATAATAACTTCCTGTGAAATCTTCATTAATTTCGCATCTTTAAGAATAAACCAACATGTGTAAAATTAACATATATTTGCTAACAATTTTTATTGTATTTAATTACTAACCTTTTCCTTTAATTTTATTTTCTATTAAAACCACATAAAAATAATATTAATTATTGTCTATATCTATCTTGGCTTTTAAAAGAAATTTAAAAATACAAAAAATCTCAAACCCTCAAAATCAGTGTTTTTATCTCTTAAAAATACTCCTAAAAATAAACTTTTGTACAACTGAATCTTTTGACTTTTTGTTCAATATAAAACTTGTAGATCTCATAGATATCTACAACATTCATTTTTTAATATTTTTCTAATTCGACCTCCTTTTATTTCTTTTAGATTTTTCTTTAATTTGTACTCTCCTAATTTTTTCATTGGGCCACATGGTGCCCTCTGGGCCACCCACGTGTCCCCTTTATTTTCTCGCCACCTGGCCCTCACAACAACCATTAGATCTTCTTCCCTTGCCTCCATCTAACCTTCCGTTGTTGCCTCCTCATCTGATGAGATCTCTGGATCTCATCAAAGCCATCCTTCCCCGACTCCCCCTCAAACATTGGATGGTTGTGCCATCCAATAGCTGACCACTCACCACGTCGTACCTAAATCCCAGCCATTAGAAGACTCCTAATCCAACAATCCCCCTCGCTCCACGTCACCTGCTTCATCCCCACCATTGGATGGGACTCCAAGTCCCATCTAGACCGTTCACTCCCACCTCTACTCTTACCACTGGATTAGATCTTAAGGATATGATCTAAATCGTTCACCCATGCTCTAATCTTGGTCGTTGGATCACGAGATCCAACAGTCATTTCTTCATCTCCTAACTCTGATTCTTCTCTTCCTCATGTGTTACACCTGTGACCGACCCTGCACCATTCCAATTATAGCTCTCATCTCCGACCATCTCCCTACTCCATAATGTCACCTCCACGTAGCCGTTACCTCAGCCTCCTTCGTGCACACATCAACCGCCCCATCCATCACTAAATACCTTCAATAGACCATTGCAAAACCTTAAACCACCTCCTGTAACGCTGGTCCCCTCCACCTATAAAACCTCCCCCTCTGCCTCTGTTAAACCCCATCCACCATCCAAGGGGCTTAGGCCCAGCCTCCTTCGCCCTCCGGTGACAAGTGGAGGGCGGTTGTCAAGGCAATGATGACACGTAGCCCTTGGTGAGATCCATGGCATCTCCGACCATGTAGCGGCAGCCCCGGGCACCGCCGAGCTTTGTGCACTGGTTGCGCACGCTGGGTAACAACCCTGAGGTTCCATTGGAACCTCAGCATAAGCCTTTCCTCCGCCAATTGTTATCTTCGATCAGGTACCTTCCTCATCCGTATTTCCTTTTTTTCTCTGATTTAATTCCCCTTACACATGCATTCACTCCAGCCTTTGACCTTCTCCGAACTCTCGTCACCCACCACCGATCCTCGTACCACCTTCCCCCTTCTCTAAAACCACTTTCCGCTCAGATTCACCTCCTTTTGTCATCATGGGTGGAGGAAGTTTCAGGCCTCCGTTCCCTACGCCCATCTAGGCCCCATTTCACTCACAAACCCCGCACAGCACCACGCTTCGGTTATACCTAATAATTGTAGGAGGTTATCATGTCAATGGTCGAAGCATGTACCATGCCTCCAATATCAAGCTCACCTCTGATGAGCACACCCTTCCTTGCATCTCCTGACAATGATGGAGCTCTGCCTTATCTCCAGCTCCTCCATCAACCCTTCAGCGAGCTGCGACGAGCTTCAAAAATGCTGCAAGAGCAAGACGGAGGGATTCGAGGCTCGTCGGAGCCAAATCCCTCGTTGTTGCTTGCGGTGGTGGAAGAAGAAGCGGTAGCCCTTGGATCATGATCCAAGGGCACAACGCCAACCACCGTTCATCCACGACACGAATCCTAGTCATTGGATCATCTGGATCTAATGGTTGAGATTACGCTTGAGCCTTTACTCTTAACCTCCTGGCTCAGAGCATCTGAGCCACATGCCAGAAGCATTAGTAGTCACCACGTCGACCACCCAAAGTTGTATCTCCACCGAGCATGGACCCTCACGTGCCCCGCACGTAAGGAGATGGGTAATTTGCAGAAGAGACCCCAGAGTTTTCTAATATTACACTTTGGTCATATAGACACACGTGCCTTACATGCGTGCCTAGGGTATTTTACAAGGAGGCCCTTGTATCTTTATGAAATTGCAAAAAGTCCCTACACGCAATGAATAAATTACAAAAGGACCCCACTGATTTTTATTATTTGCAAGTAGGTCCTTCTAGGGACCTATTTGCAATATTTATCTCTATTTTCTCACGTATTTTTATTATTTTATGCCCTTGCACTATTTTTATCATATGTTGAGCATACTAAGTCCAACTGAACGATTTAAGTTTCATTTTGTTGCTTGCTTCACCCTTTATCTTGTGACATGTTTAAGTTCTTAATTTGACACCTAATTAATGGTGTTAATTTTTGGGTGATATATAGTGTCCCTACTCCTCGATTTAAATTCCATTAATTATCTTTGTTGTACACTTTGACTCTGAGATTGAAATAAAATCAGTGCTCATAGATTTGTTATTCTTCAGTGAGTGGTTGTTTTAAAGGCTCTAACTACTAAGCTTAAAAATGAGTAGCCACTCTTCAGTGACGTAACTTCAGTCTCCGTTAGCAGAGTGGATGTTTTAGAGGACATTGTCTATGTCCCCATCCTCAAGTAACATGGGTCCATCTAACGGTCCATACTTACACCCATACTGGTTGGAAGTAGATGCAACTATTCATATGAGCTTGGGCCAATCATTATCTCTCTAAAGAATTAAAACAAATTAAAAATTTTGAAAAATTAAAATTCGTAAAAAATTGTGAAAGATAAAAAACGCAAAAAAAATCTCTAACTCTTGAGTTGATGTATTCCTGACACATTCACATTCGCTCAATGCTTATGGATTTTGAGGATGCTTGATTTTTGAGATCGTGAGAGTTTGAGTTAGCTAGCCTTAGTCACTAGGGTTTTGAACTTAATAATCCACACTTCCTTAGTTTGAAAGATTTGAGCACTATATTGAACTCTTTATCTTTACCTTCTAAAAAATATGATCAACACATCACTTTCACAACTGCATGGTTGACGAGATGAGTTGAGATATCACTTGAGGAACTAGGACTGGTGATTTGAGTCTAGATGATCTAATGACACTCGAGGATGGGATAAAGGTAACGAAGGCTTCAAGAAATTTGAGTGTCAGAAACCCCTAATTAGTATGTGAACAAGCTCGCATACTACCTTTGATATTTACCTATGTGCCAGGATGTGATGAGAGATAATTAATTGTTGATCAGTATGCACCGACTTTTGCTAAAAGCAGTGGAGCTAGCCAAAAAGAAAAGAAAAGAAAAGAAATAAATATTCAACGAAAACCTCTATCATTATAAAGTCAAATTCAAAAGAGCTTCCACCACTGACAAGCATTCCCAACCATTTTCAAAGTATCCACTTGGACCAAACACTATTAGGACCAAGGAGTCAAGCTAGCACCATAAAAGGGCTCTGCATCGTATAGTGATACAAATCTAGGTGTCGAAAGTATCTTAGATACTCAAAAGAGACTCATCCTGGTGTACTCCAAGAAAAACAAGTGCATACGACTCTGAATTCTCTTAACGGACACATTGATCAACAAAATATAAAAATACATGTGTTGTGGCACTCGAGAGGTCCCTTGTTCCAATGAGCTGGAGAGAAATATATACACAATCTTGTGCCCTCCATCATCTGACCATCCATCTACACTTTCAAGTTTGACAAACTAATGAGACGGTTAATTGAAGCAAGAACCGACTTATTCCCTAGTGTTGAAGATTAGGTCTAGAGGAGAGTCTCCTGGATTGGAACTTTAGGTGATGTCTCGACTCGACTCTCGTAATTGCAGTATACTAAAGTCATATCCTTATATTTTATGTACAAACAGAGAGTCCGATAATTAGAGAAGTTGGATTCCTTCTGACTAGAGCATGCTTGAACCTAAATTTCAGGATCACTGAAATTAAGGGTCTTCGAAGAATTAAGCCTCAAAATTTTCACATGCACTGTCAGGAATTAATCTTACTCCTTCATTCTTACAAAATTCACAATATTGTCCTTATGTTTACTTTACAATTATGCCCCCATTTCACCTTAACGGAACAACAGTAGTACTATGATTTTTTTTAAAATACAAGGACACAAGTTTTGCTATAAAAAAAGGTAGGCGCATTACTATAAATGCAGAATCTCAAAGGAGCAAAGGTTTTAAAAGAACCATAGGTGTTATTTTCTAAAAATACCATATAATTATGGCCTATTAATTTGGATATGGTTATCTGTCTCGTATTTGCAGCTAACCTCACAAGGATCACACCATGACGAGATAGATTTCGAATTCCTGGGAAATTCAAGCGAACACCCCTATACTATCCTCACAAATGCCCCAACATAATATGTAAGTTTCACTAAATTCTTGGGTTTTTACCCATGTTTTCCTCCGAGAAATATTATAGTTATGTCTTTACCTTTTTTTTGCAATAACATGTGTCCCTTATTCTACAGAATTCATGGTATTATGAATTTTGTAAGAATACAGAGATACAAGTATTATTGCAAAAAGGGTAAGAACCTAATTGTAGAATCTCGAAAAAGAGCGTGAGTCTGAACAACCCTAATTTCTTGGATTTTTTATTTTTGTGCCTCTACGAGCTCTGAAAATATATTTATGCAATACTTTTTTGCAATAACACTTGTACTTCTATGGTCTTACAAAAGTCACAAACTTGCCCTCGTGTTGATATAATATAGGGGTGTAAGTGTAATAATAGAAGGGAAGTAATGTGATTTTTTTTGTAAGAATACAGTGGCACAAGTGTTATTGCAAAAATATTAGAGGTATAATTGTAATTGCATAATCTCGAAGGGTCGAGCACAAGTGTAAGAAAACCTTAAATTTGTTTATAAATCGTCCATATTTATCGTGACATCCGCTGTGAATTCAAAATATAAAATGATATTTTGTAATAAATAGCAATATAGGGCTTTTTACATTTGTGCTTCCGATATTATGAGATGTTATATTGCTACCTCTTTTTAACACCTATGCCCATGTATTCGTAAGAAAATTACAATATTGTCCTTCCGTTGATGTAATATAAAGGCATAAGTTTAATAATAAAAGGACGTCATCCACAATTTTGTAAGAATACAAGATCACAAAGGTTTATTGTAGAAAAATTAGTGATATAATTGTAATTGCAGAATCTGAGACGTATAGAGAAATTTTATATAATATTTATTGTTATATATTTAACATAGCTGGTATTGGAAACCTCATAGATTCTCGATCGACGGAAACCCGATCAGGGACTTCAAGAACAGAGGCTCGGCGTCCCGTTCCCCAGGAGCCAGTCCATGCGCCTGCACGCGAGCCTCTGGGAGGCGGAAAACTGGGCGACGATGGGCGGGCGCGTGAAGACCGACTGGAGATTAGCCCCATTCACGGCCTCAAACCGGAACTGCTATGCGGACGCGTGCGTGTGGGCCTCGGGGTCCTCGAGGTGCTCGGGCTCTCGCACGGGCTGGTTTGACCGGAGCCTGGACGGCGCGGCGTACCGGAGGATGAGGTGGATCCAGAGGAATTTCATAATCTATAATTACTGTGATGACAGGAATCGACTCCCCCTTGGGCTGCCTCCCGAGTGCACACGTTGAATCGTGTTGATTTCAAGTGGTGAACGATGATTAGTTTATGATTAATTGCTTGTAACGGCAATCATTAACATTGTTAAACAACAAGTGATGTCTCGAGCCACCCTCCAAGTTGCAGAGCATGTAAATCGGATTTGAGGCGAGACCGGAGTACGATACAATCAAGAACGTCCCGGTAGAGGCAACAAGCGTGCTTTGGAGCGGCTTTCTTACTCCAAACCTCATGCTTCCGAGGGGACCAAAGGTTCGTTGGATGAATAAAATCACACGCAGAACTGAAAGAGAAGTCGCCCTTCCCCTGGACTCAGACAAACCCGTTGAAGGTCCTCCCAATAACATCTCGCGTCGAACTTCCTAACCTGATCATGGACGGCCAAAAAGAGAAGCAAAGGGCCCCGAGATGACATCCAAGAATGAAGCATCCTTCGAATATTTTTCTACTTATAGCGTCCGCACAAATTGAATCCTCAACGGTGAGCAGTCGCCATATCCAACCAATACCCGTAGCATTCTTCGTAGTTTTCAAGGTGCATAAACCCATTCCTCTTTCCTCCTTGGGAAAGCTCATAAAGGAAGCGTGCTTGCATCCCATCGATACTTTTTTGGCGAATAATGGTGCTAGCTGTCCAATACAGAAGAGTGCCAGTGATGACCATCTTGGTCGTCCTGCAAAAGGAAGTAATTTATTTGAGACTTCCATCCACACGGTATCGCTCTGATTTTATCACCTGGGGCACTCGTAGAGAAGTACATCCCCGATGAGTGCAAGAGGGATTCCCCAGCAAAGAGGAGGGGAAGGAGTCCCCAAGCATTCCCGATGTAAGATTTAGGGTCATGTAGTCTACACAACTCTTTCAGGCATGAACAGCCGGCAAAAGAATTGAGAATATCGCGCATGGCAAATGCAAGATTTTTGTGAAAATTTGCAGAAGAATAGAAGAATCGCCTGTATAAATCAGGAGTGGGGGGCACGCGAGGTGCCACACCCTTAAACGGAGTCGCGCTCCTTGGTGATCTACAAGTCCACCGAACATGAAAGTGATTCCATCACAAAGCGGTTCCCCTGCCGCAATCCACAAGTGTTTGAAGACAAGGAGAAGCCATTCACCCGGATTGAGAACGGAGGAGTGGCAATGCGGTTCCACACCAATCCGACTCATCCGTCACGGAAACCCAAGGCCGCAATCCACCTCTGAACATATACAGTACTCAGTGGATAGTTTGTTGTAGTAGAGCGGTATAGGATTGGCCCTCATAGGGAACCGACCATCCCCGGCCCTTTTCGAGGGTCATTCCATCCCCATCAAACGGTCTGCTCGAATACAATACCATTTGTATTACAGTAGTGGATCCGGCCTCTATACATGACCCATGTATTCAAATGCCTTAGAAAAATACCAATTTAAGGCAAAGCAATTCTCCTCCAAATAAACTTGGACCCACATGCCATACTCCAAGGTCCAATCCTGTACTAGGTCTGGGTCGACCCATGGAGCAATTGTAAAGTATTTTTTTCTTATTTTTAATCTAATTTATAGAGATAATTAAGTTTTCAAACATCATTTAATCTTTCTATGAGTAACCATAATAGGTGATACTTGACATGTAAACTATAAAATACAATTTAATATTGATAATGTAAAACAAAAGCTTTGATGTATATTATATTATAAGGTTTCAATCAATTGTGCCTCTCTGAGATATTGTAATTTTAGTTATGCCCCCCTTTTTGGGAATATCAGTTGTATCCCCAACTTCTTGGCGTTCTATAAAATGTGCCCCTCGAGCTAATTGTCACCCATCCCCAACACAAATGGACATTAACTTTGAGGACATATGCGGAAATAAATTAAAAAAGACGGCTTAAAGGTCATCGCATCCTCCTCCTCCCCAATTTTCTTTGTCTTCCTCCCCTTCACCTCCTCCCAGGCATCCTGCTCCTCCTCCACCGCCTCCTCCCATCTCTCCCGGCTACTCCCTCTGCCCTGAGTTCCTCCCCCTCCGCCCTCACTCCTCCCCCTCTGCCCTCGTGCCTCCCACAGCTCCTCCTCACCACCGTCGCCAGTCATGAAAATCAAGAGCTTGTAGGTTGATGCAAGTACAAGGTGGATATGGTATTATCTTTCGATCCACCTCCTTGTTTTGCTGATGCGAGTAAGAGGTGTGGTGTGCACCACCTATTGGTGACTGTCGATGAGAATCGCTACGGGGGCATCTTTCATATGCACAAGTGACAGATCCCCTTCAATGGTGGTTAGAACTCAGATGGATGGTTTCAAGATCCAACTAGGATCTCTATCAATGGAAAAGGTCAAAATAATGGGTGCTTCAGTTAGGCATGTAGGAGGTGGGGGTAAGGGGAGGGGATCGAGGAGGGCTAGGGAGGAGATGGGTAGGGGTGGCGTGAGGGCAGAGAAAGGGCTGAGGGGGGAGGTGCGGAGTGGAGGGAGCAACAGGAGACTGGGGGTGGGGGAGGATCTCGAGGTGGGCTGGGGAGGAGCTGGGGTGGAGGAAGAGGCACAGTGGTGGAGGGAGGGCGAAGTGGAAGGTGTCGTGGGAAGAGTAGTGGGTGGGGGTGAGGGGGAGGAGCTCGAGGATGTCGAAAATGGTGCTGATAGTCCGGCATGTATGAGATTGAAGGGAAGTTAGTAAACAAAGGCGACTGGGAGCGGGAAAGGGGACACCGTCGGTAGGAGAGGCATAGCCGCAACTGCTCGGGTGAGCGTTTAGAGGGTATATGAGATCTACGAAGAAATGAGGGCATGAACATGGTGGTTCTAATTCCTACTTTGGGGGATGAGGCACAATGGTTGTGATTCAATTTAAGGAATAAATTAATAATTGAAATACCAAGACTTTCCAAACTTTAGGAGAGGGCACGACTTCATTAGTTTCAAACAGCCTTTCAAGCCAATTTGTCGCCCTCTGGTTCAACGTCCACTCGAGGTATGGACCTCAGAGCTGAGATGAAAACAAATACAAATATATCTACATCCATATTCTTATCCGCATTTGTAAAATATAAGACATGGATAAAAACATTCATTGAAAAGACTAATGGCCTCCATAAAAAATTATCGTAGAAAATTCCAGGCATTGCAAGATAAACATATTTATGCAGAAAATTAGATATTTCCATGGATTATATATATTATTTAGTGAGTATTTTTATTGATTTTTTGGTTCTTTTTATTTATCTTGATTATCTATATCTAAAAATAATTTTATAACATAATTCCTTCAAAACATAAAATACTTTTAAATAATAGTAGTTTTATTTAGAGGTATTTTTACACCACAAACTTTAAATTTTTTTTTGTGAATCACCTTTTCGACTACTTTTTCTTTGTTACTATCACCTAATTACCATGAATAAGGATAAACAAGTAGATTTCTAAAGTTTTCAGGATTAATGGTGTAAAAATTCACAATTTTAGTATGATTTAAGATATCAATTAACATCTAAATTCCAAAATAAAATGTGTCTAAATTAAAATTTGAAATTCAAAAGGAAGCGAAATTTAGTTCAAATTAGCAAATCTGTGTACAATTTCCTATATGATTCGAAAAAAAATGCACATTACATAAATGGCACCAGTAAATTTCACTTCAATATATCTTTATCAATATTTTAGATCAAACTTCAATTATTTATATTTTTAACCTCGGATGCTAAAAAAAATTGAATGATTTTATTTTCAATCGTGGATCCTCAAAAACTTGAGCTATTCGGATTTTCAACTGAAAACTGCTTTCGGAATTATTCTGGGAAAGTATCCTTAAAGGACCAGAGGCTGAAAATCTAAATATTTCAAGTTTCTAGGGATCCAAGGTTATAAATGTAAATAATTAAAGTTTGTATGATCTAAAGTTGAAATTATAATTAATTCAAGTTTGATGTCAAGGGTCGACAAAGATTTAAGTGCATTTTGCCGGTGCCATTTACGTTATGTGCATTTTTTAAGAACAAAATGAATCCCAATCTATGTCGATTCTAACATATTCGATTTTATTACAATCCGTAAAAAAATAAAAGTATGATATAAATTAAGACGACTAAGTACCAAAATATTAAACTGATACTTTTATTCCTCTTTTTTTTGCAAATTTGCAATTTTTTTTGGTATTCTACGTAAAAATTGCAGATTTTCTGACCGGTCCCGAAGTCGGGCTTTCATTTAACATGGGCCTTAGGCCCAAATAGAATTGCTTGTTTTCATGTACGCCCACAAGTAGATATCTTAAGAAAAAGGTACTTCCCGCACCCGTCAAAATGTTGTCTAATTACAACATAACCCCGATAAACTTTCTAATTATATTATCGTCCCTATACTCTTTTTCTATTTAACATCTATGCCCCTGTGACGAATTTATAAGGTTAAGGGGCTAAGATGTAATTTACCAGTATCGTGGTGTAATTCGAATAGTTTAGGAGATATAATATAATATTTGATAAATGTTAGGGGTCGTAGTGCAAAATTTCCAAAAAAGATGGAAATAGGAAGAGGAGGCAAGATTAGGGATGCAAACCGTCGGATATAGATACAGATATAAGTATCACCATATCTTTATCTATTTTTTAATACGAATACGGATACATATACAGATATTGACGGATATTAAAACTATCTTACTATATCCTTAAAAAACGGATACGGATGTAAAACGAATATTGATCGCACACAAGTAATGTTAGAAATACTCTATAGAATCGACTTAAATATATAAGAATTGGATGGGAAAAACATAATATTAATTTACTAAATGTGTTTGTATCATAAAAATTATATCAATATTGTAAAAGGAGGTACAGAATTATATTATATATGGTTAAAAATAAATATATGACTATATTTATATATGAAAATAAATATACGGATACGGATATTTGTGGATATCAAAATAATATCCATATCCGTATCCATTTTAAAACGAGCACGGAACGGATGTCAAAATCTGTATAAAATAGATACGGTGACGGATCGGATACGGATCTATCCGCATCTGTTTGCATCCATAGGCAAGATGTACAAAGAATACATTGTGATCGTTCCTATATGTTCAAGCTCTCCAAGTGGGCATCAATCGCATAAAAACTCCATAATTTCTCTGCGACTAATCGGTGAGAAATCTTCTGCTTGCAACAAAGTTTGTTAGGTTCGACTCAGGTCATCTAATATAATACTATGGGTTCGGGTTTAGTTCGATTCGACAAATCAAAACTAGTTTTCAGGTTCGGTTAGCTCAATCGAACCTCGTGAATTTTCGTTTTGATTTGTTAAAATTCAATAACTAGGAAAAACATTAAATAATATCCATTTTATACTATTTTTCTTTGATTGAAGATTGTTTCAAGAGCTTTCAACAAATGTGTGTAATATACTAATTTTTTGCTTTAATTAAGCTTCATTAAACTTTGTAAATGTGTCCTGCAGGCCCATATCGGAGCTGGTTTTGGGCCAAAAAATCCATTGCATGATCGTGTATATTCATAACAGTCCGGTCCGTTAGTTGAGCCATCTAATCAACATGGACATATACCATAAAATACGGCCTAAAAAATAACTATAAAAGATAATTCACCATTGTCTTTGCGAAACATCAAGATTGTGTTTTGACTCTCTCAATTGTTTCTAGGATATATTACAAAAAAGATCCTAACTATGCATGGATTCCCAATTAAGGGACCCACCTTTCAAATGTAACAGAGAAGGGCATAAACCTTTAAATCTAGAATTTAACGTCTGACCTAAAGGGGTGGGGGAAGATTATAGATGTATGAATATGAGACGAAAAAATAAATCCAAGCTTCTCTTTGTAAATTTCAAAGATGATGCCTCTAATTGTAAATTGACGCATAGTTGAGGTCCTTTTTGTTACAAATTGTTATGTGTAAATAATGGAAAAATCATAAAATATTAATGCGTAATTCCATATATATTTTTTATCTGAAATTTTCACTAACAAAATGAGCTACGTTGTATTTTCTATTGAGACGTGAAAAAGGAAATTGCGTCTCGCAATAATTGTGGGAATTTAAAACGGATAAGATATAAATACTACGAAAGCATTATGATCACAAAAATAGCATAATAATGCAGCAATGCCCATGCCTTAGATGATGACATCTATTCCTATATTAAATTTTATGTTTTATTTAATTTTTGAATAAATACCACAACAAAATGATGGTATGGCAACGAATGATTTGATGGTTAGTTATTATATCTTCCAATTTTAAATTCCATAATTAATTATTTATAATGTATTCTTAGCCATGAATAATATATATAGCAATGATTTCCCATTAACTCTTTCCTTAAAAAAATATTCTATAAATTTGCAAAGATAAATCCAAATTTTATCGAAAGACAAACAATTAGCCATTATTATATGAACCATTAGCAATTAGCAATATATGTGTGTATGTAGTTGTGAGTCTAATATTATTTTTTAATGCATGATATTTTTTGTTATATACTTGAAATGGAAGGCAATACTAAAGAATATTCGAATTTTTCATTTCTATAAACCAATATTATTGTTGTGAAATATTATATTTATAATTATACTCGTAAGGGTGAATCTTGGGACACAGATTATAGATTACCTTTCCATATAGTTTTTTAATGAGATTATCGTCACTAAATTAGAAACATTTATACCTTGTTGGTGAGAGTTGTCATATTCTTTGTTATATTGATGGCATATATAGCGGTGGTTATCCTCATTTTTCATCAAATTATACAAATCGTTTGCTACTTTTTAGCAACTATATTTTCGGTCCTAATATACAGGCAAAAGATAGGGGCTGATATGCAAATGTGAGGATCAAATTGAATGCATTATTTGATAGTATGTTGGAAGGAATCGAGATGCAAAACGTGTGAATAACATGTGATGTATCATTCGAGTTGGAGACGGCAAACGAAGCTCCAATTGGTGTCTTAGATATTACACGAGGACAAGAAATTATTCCTAATTTAGATCTCACGATACGCTGCTTGTAGGCTTCATGATTGGAGTGATTATATGTACTTCATTTCATTAGTAAATTGGCATATAATATATAATTACACAGACACATAGAGAGAGAAGTGATCTTGTGAGAGTCAAAATCTATGAGAGCATGAGAACAGTGATTCTTGACCACTAAATTCAACTAGGAGAGAGAAGATAGAATCTAGTAGTTTCAGAATCACTGCTCTCATTCTCTCACAGATTTTTGTTCTCACAGGACCACTCCTCACACACGCATGCGCGCATGCCTTCACACACACACATGAGTAAATTAAGTAGAAGCCTATGAAGTATACTATATACACCCAATTTCGATAACTTAAAGGGAGGTCCTCGAATTTTCATCTATATCGAATGGTCTCCAAACTTATAAATGTATTCCAAACTATTTGAAGCAGAGACGGAGACAAGGGGGCATGTGGGCGCTTAGCTCCCCCCAAGTCTCAAAGAGTACTTTAATTTTATATGTTTTAAATTGAAAACAAAATAGACAAGATCTTGTATATAGTAGATCTTATTAAGTTTCGAAATACAAATTAATTTCAGCGTGTATCGATATATTAATATAATGAGATTATTAAGTAAATCTATGTATTATTGGAGAGTAATTGCACTCCACAAGGCATCTAAAGGGTTTCAAATAATTTTATAGGTAATGATTATGTCTTGTTCTTGTTCCTATTTTATAGGTAATGAATATATACGCGGATAAGGATGCTGATGGTTATGAAAGTTTTATTACAGTATCTTTAAAAATAGTTCTGAATAATACACCTTACATATCAATACAAGTAATATCAGAAATATTTATAGCTAAGCTTAAATATACTTGTATTGGATTGTTTAGACACAATATAAAAATTAAAATGTACTTATTTTATAATAAATATATACAATGTAGTAAAATAAGGTATTAAATTTCTATCCATATCTATTTTAAATTAGATAAGAATACAATTGTCAAAATCTATACAAAATAGAGAAACATATACACATGTATTATTTTTGTTCGCATTATACATTCAAATCATTGCATAATACATCCCCTTACATATTAGATTTTTTAATATATTTTTATATTTATAACCTTATAAGTGAATTTGTAATAAAATTATTTATAATTATATGTTGTACTAAATATATTTAGTTCATATTCAATTAATTTAATACCCATAAGAAAGATGCAATGAGAATACATGTTTAGAGACATATATTCTTTGACTTTTCTTATAATCATTGCAAACAATTTTAACGGAAAAATTCAATCAATAGTCACAGTTATGTAGTCAACCGTAGTAGCAAATATGATATTGGTTATGACATTATAAGACAGATATACAGTTTGGTAACTAATAATATCTATCATTATAACGTTAATTTCGAAACATTTTCTAATTATCCATTGTCATAGGCTAATTTTAATTACAATAATCAGTCACAAAATTCGAAAGCCATTGGTTAACAACATATTTTTTGTCATTTACAACAGGACCCTCGTAAGTTACCTCACAATTCAATGCAACAAAATGTGTCTATAAGGATGTTTTTTTAATACACATCACTATATCGTCCATTGTTAAATACATATCAATAATATAATCTGTTACAATTTTTTTATTCTTTAAATTAGTAAAGAATGTAATATATATTTTATATCAATAGCAACGATGAATATAACAATACTTTTTGTAGAGGGGGCACAAAATGTTTTTAAAGAAAAAAGGACCCCACCATATAGATGAGTGCTCGAAATCTTCATCATTACTCACCAATAAAATATGTGTTTGTATACAGGCTAGATACAGAAATGAAATACAAGTTCCAACGCTCTGCTAACGCTCGAGCATGCACGACAATGTTCTCTCCATAACATTGCTTCTGACGGAATATCACACCATTCCTAGCAAGCCAAATCACCCAAATCAAAGCCAAAATGCCTGATCTCTCCATCTCTGAGCCAATCCAGTTCGCTTGAATGGACTCTCAGAAATCAAATACACCTTCTACACAAATCACATAGTTCCCAAATAAGTCCCATGCCTTTTTTGAGCTGTCACACTAGAAGAAAAGGTGGTATGCATCTTCCACCTTACCCCAAACACCGCAAGCAAGCATAGTCAATTGATTGTACAAATTGCGCAAGTCTGTCCATTGTTAAAAGTCTACCTCTTCTGAAAAATCATAACAAGACCTTCACGTGCATTGGAACCTTCCATTTGCAGATCCTTCTACAGTCCATTACGCATCCTCTAGGGTCAAAAACCACAGACCCCTTCAAAGAATTTACGCCTTGCCAACAGAGAACACCCCATTGCACCAACTCCAACAGTCTTATCCCTCAGAGGACCTGCTACATTATCCAACTATGAAGATATCACTAGTAACTTCTCTAGTCTCTGATCCGAGAGCTTGTATCGAAAGCAAGGAAAGAAGACCACCAAATAACCCTTCTCCACCAAAAAACCGTGTAGCAGCCCAATGATGCTACCTAAATTTTAAAAAGAGGCCCAAAGAGGCCCAGGGTTATGCTCTGCAAAAGGAAAAGAATGAGAGCAACGGACCAAAGCGGTCTACGGAAAACCCCGAAAGTTAAGTCCCATTTTCCAAAGAATTATGACCTATTATTTTATGCTGACATACTTGGGTGAAAAGAGAATATGCCTGAATTCAGGTGAGGACCAAGGCTATATGAGTAGGGAATCATTCGGTACCTTGATAGATTGTGTTGTTAGCTCGTTTCTCTTGACTCACGAAAGCTAAAATATCACTAACACTGTTTATATCCATTCAAAGTCAAAGAAAATACTTGTTTCTTAGGGATGAGCTAACCTGATCGACCTTCTGAAACCATGTCTGATATTGTTGGAACTGAGAGGCTGTTGAAACTACAAAACTCGAGTCAAGTTGACTATTCGAACAAATCATTAATCCATGGATCGACTCTACTGAAGTTTGTTTATTTGTGTGGTTAGGATATGAAAAACTCAAGACTTTGTGAGTATGTCTTTTGTAAACCCTCACCGAACCTATCTTGGCTATTCTCCATATCCTTAATTATTTCTTATCTTATTCTTGCTCGGGACAAGCAAGATTTAAGTATGGGGGTGTGATGATTACATATATACTAGTATAACATGCTTAAATTATGTGAAGTACAATATTAATCTTTGATGTATAAACTTCAAATTCACATAAATTGCATCCTATACACAGAGCAGATAAAATCATCATTCACATTTAAAAATCGTATTCTAAATTGAGATTAATTATCATCTATAAAATTCAGACTTATTGTTATCAGAGAGAATGAAGAATTATTGCGAATACTTATATAACATTAAATGTAACAACATCCAACACATTTCACTTTACATTTTGTTGGAAAGAAAAGGGGAGGGGGGTTAGTGTAAAAGTCTTGTTCTTTATTCTCATAAATAGAGTCACCAACTTTATCTCCTTTCTCATACACCAACCAACCACCAACACCAACTTTATCTCCTTTCTCATACACCAACCAACCACTAAAATCCCTTTCCCATGCATTACTCTCTCTCTCCCCCCTTTCCTCATAAAACATAGCCGTCCACACCCCATTCCCATACACCAACCACCCACCAAAATCGCTTTCCCATGCAATTGCACTCCCTCCCCATGCATGTATTTAAGTTTTGTCTTTATGTGTGCATGTACTAACTATTCTTATTTGTAGGTTTAAGAGATCTATAAAAGGAAGGCAACCTCTTGCTCTCAAGGCACTTCTTACTCCTACCATTTCCTCTCGACTCCAACTTCTCTCCCTCTCTCAGGAAGCTCTCGCCCAAGGCAGCCGAGTCCCTCTCTCTCTCTCGTCGAAGCTCCTCTCCGCCACCATCTTCCTCGGCTCCATCCTTGTGTGTGCGAGCATCCCACACATCTCCCCGCAAACTCCCATCTCCGTCATCATCATCATCTTCACTCCGGAATCAAATAGAGAAGCATTTCTTTCCCATCTTATTTGTCGCTTGTATTTTTTCTACCTTAGTTAATTTATTTAAGTTGAATTTGTAAGAACAACTTTTATTGTGTAAGCTATTGTCAACACTATATATGCAATGCAAGTTTTATATTTCATCATTCTCTCTTGAAAGCTTCCAAGTAAATCTCATCTTCCCATATTAAATTGCGAATCAACCCCCACTTCCTTACTTAGTTGCACTCATACCATCATTTGCTTACTCTAAGTTTTAAGAAGTATTTTCACCGTAGATCGCATTCTGTTATAAATTTTCTTTCATCACAATAGATTTAAAATTTGAATCAAGTTTTAAAGAAGAACAAAAAGAGTGAGTTTGCTTAGTCCCTGCGGATACGAACCTCTACTTGCACTATACAACTCATGTTTTTTTCAACATGCTTGTAGTTGTAATCTTATTTGTTTGATTGTGGTTTTTCGTGGAACAACAACGACGTGGTAAAACCAACTTTTTAAACCGCGTAAAATTGCATCAACAGCCGTCGAGCTTTGTGCACTAGCTGCACACACTGGGTAACGACCCCGAGGTTCCATTGGAACCTCAGCATAAGCTTTTCATCCGCCAATTGCTATCTCCGATCAGGTACCTTCCTCATCCGTATTTCCTTTTTTTTTCTTTGATTTCATTCCCCTTACACATGCATTCACTCCAGCCTTTGACCTTCTCCGAACTCTCGCCACCCACCACTGACCCTCGTGCCACCTTCCCCCTTCTCTAGAACCCCTTTTCCGCTTTGATTCACTTCCTTTGTCGTCACGGGTGGAGGAAGTTTCAGGCCTCCGTTCCCTATGCCCATCTAGGCCTCCATCTCACTCACAAACCCCGCACAGCACCACGATTCGGTTATACCTAACAACTCTAGGAGCTTATCATGTCAATGGTTGAAGCATGAACCCTGCCTCCGATATCGAGCTCACCTCCGATGAGCACACCCTGCCCCGCATCTCCTGATAATGATGGAGCTCTGCCTTATCTCCAGCTCCTCCACCAACCCTTCAGTGAGATGCAACGACCTTCAAAAATACTGCAGGAGCAAGGCGGAGGGATTCGAGGCTCGTCGGAGACAAATCCCCTCGTTGTTGCTCGCGGCGGTGGAAGAAGTAGCGGTAGCCCTTGGATCATGATCCAAGGGAACCTGCTATAGAGGCACGTCAGCCATGGATCATATATGCAGCGCCAACCACCGTTCATCCACGACACGAATCCTAGTCATTGGATCATCTAGATCTAATGGCTAAGATTACGCCCGAGCCTCTACTCTAAACCTCTAGGCTCGGAGCGTCTGAGCCATCTGCCCGAAGCATTAGTAGTCACCACGTCGACCACCCGAAGTTGTATCTCCACCGAGCATGGCCCCTCACGTGCCCCGCATTTGAGGAGATGGGTAATTTGCAGAAAAGACCCTAGAGTTTTCTAATATTACACTTTAGTCATCTAGACACACGTGCCTCACATGCGCGCCTGAGGTATTTTACAAGGAGGCCCTTGCAGCTTTATGAAATTACAAAAAGTCCCTACACGTAATGAATAAATTACAAAAGGACCCCACATATTTTTATTATTTGCAAGTTGGTCCTTCCAAGGACCTATTTGCAATATTTATCTCTATTTTCTCGCGTATTTTTATTATATTTATGTCCTTGCACTATTTTTATCATATCTTGAGCATACTAAGTCCAAATGAACGACTTCAGTTTCATTTTGTTGCTTGTTTCACCCTTTATCTTGTGACATGTTTAAGTTTTTAATTTGACACTTAATTAATGGTGCTAATTTTTGGATGATATATAGTGTACCTACTCTTGGATTTAAATTCCATTAGTCATCTTTGTTGAACACTTTGAAGCTGAGATTGAAATAAAATCAGTACTCATAGATTTGATATTCTTTCAGTGAGTGGGTGTTTTAAAGGCTCTAACTACTAAGCTTAAAAATGAGTAGATACTCTTCAGTGAGGTAACTTCGGTCTCCTTTAGCAGAGTGGGTGTTTTAGGGGAAACTGTCTATGTCCCCATCCTCAAGTAACATGGGTCCATCTAACGGTCCATAATTACAGCCATACTGGTTGGAAGTAGATGCAATTATTCAAAAAAATTATGAAAGAAAAAAACACAAAAAATCTCTAACTCTTGAGTTGGTGTATTCCTGACACATTCACTCGATGCTTAAGGATTTTGAGGATGCTTGATTTTTGAGATCTTGAGAGTTTGAGTTAGCCAGCCTTAGTCATTAGGGGTTTGAACTTAATAATCCATACTTCTTTAGTTTGAAAGATTTGAGTACTATATTGAACTCTTCATCTTTACTTCTAAAAAATATGATCAACACATCACTTTCACAACTACATGGTTGATGAGATGAGTTGAGATATCACTTGAGAAACTAGGACTATGATTTGAGTCTAGATGATCTAATGACACTCGAGGATGAGATAAAGATAATGAAGGCTTCATGAAATCTGAGTGTCAGCAAAACCCTAATCAGTATGTGAACAAGTTCGCATACTACCTTTGATATTTACCTATGTGCCGGGATGTGATGAGACATAATTAATTGTTGATCCGTATGCACCGTCTTTTGCTAAAAGCAGTGGAACTAGCCAAAAAAAGAAAAGAAAAGAAAGAAATATTCGACGAAAACCTCTATCATTACAAAGTCAAATTCAAAAGAGCTTCCACCACTGGCGAGCGCTCCCGACCATTTTCAAAGTATCCACTTGGACCAAACACTATTAGGACGAAGGAGTCAGGCTAGCACCATAAAAGGGCTATGCATCGTATAGTGGTACAAGTCTAGGTGTCGGAAGTATCTTACATACTCAAAATAGACTCACCCCGGTGTACTCCAAGATAAACAAGGTAGACGACTCCGAGTTCTCTTGACGGACACATTGATCAACAAAATAAAAAAATACATGTGTTGTGGCACTCGAGAGGCCCCTTGTTCCAATGATCGGGAGAGAAATATATACACAATCTTATGCCCTCCATCATTTGGCCATCCATCTATACTTTTAAGTCTGACAAACTAATGAGACGGTTAATTGAAGAAAGAACTGACTTATTCCTAGTGTTGAAGATTAGGTCTAGATGAGAGTCTCCTGGATTGGAACTTTAGGTGATGTCTCGGCTCGACTCTCGTAATTGTAGTACACTAAAAGTCATATCATTATATTTTATGTACAAACAGAGAGTCCAATAATTAGAGAAGTGGGATTCCTTCTGACTAGAGCATGCTTGAACCCAAATTTTAGGATCACTGAAATTAAGGGTCTTCGAAGAATTGAGCCTTAAAATTTTCACTGTCAGGAATTAATCCGACTCCTTCATTCTTACAAAATTCACAATATTATCCTTATGTTTACTTTACACTTATGCCCCCATTTCACCTTTAACGGAACAACAGTAGTACAATGATTTTTTTTAAATACAAGGACACAAATTTTGCTATAAAAAAGGTAGGCGCATTACTGTAAATGCAGAATCTCAAAGGAGCAAAGATTTTAAAGAACCGTAGGTGTTATTTTCTAAAAATACCATATATTATGGCCTATTAATTTGGATATAGTTATCTGTCTTGTATTTGCAGCTAACCTAACAAGGATCGCACCACGACGAGATAAACTTCGAATTCCTGGGGAATTCAAGCGGATACCCCTATACTATCCACACAAATGTGTTCTCTCAAGGGAAAGGGAACAAGGAATAGCAATTCCAGCTCTGGTTTGATCCCACGAAGGACTTCCACACCTATTCCATATTATGGAACCCCCAACATATTATGTAAGTTTCACTAAATTCTTGGGTTTTTTAACCATGTTTTCCTCCGAGAAATATTATAGTTATGTCTTTACCCTTTTTCTGCATTAACATGTGTCCCTTATTCTACAGAATTCACGGTATTATGAATTTTGTAACAATATAGAGATATAAGTATTATTGCAAAAAGGGTAAGAACATAATTGTAGAATCTCGAAAAAGAGCGTGAGTCTGAACAACCCTAATTTCTTGGATTTTTTATTTTTGTGCCTCTACGAACTCTGAAATTATATTTATGCCAATACTTTTTTGCAATAACACTTGTACCTATACGGTCTCACAAAAGTCACAAAATTGCCCTCGTGTTGATGTAATATAGGGGTGTAAGTGTGATAATAGAAGGGAAGTAATGTGAATTTTTTGTAAGAATACAGTAGCACAAGTGTTATTGCAAAAATATCAGGGGTATAACTTTAATTGCATAATCTCGAAGGGTCGAGCACACGTGTAAGAAACCATAAATTTGTTCATAAATCATCCATCTTTATCGTGACATCCGCTGCCAATTCAAAATATAAAATGATATTTTGTAATAAATAACAGTAGAGGGCTTGTTACACGTGTGCTCCTGATATTATGCGATGTTATGTTGCTACCTCTTTTTAACACCTATGAATGTCCTTAAATTGATGTAATATAAAGGCATAAGTTTAATAATAAAAGGACGTTATCTGCAATTTTGTAAGAATACAAGGTCACAAAGGTTTATTGTAGAAAAATTAGTGATATAATTGTAATTGCAGAATCTTAAACCTACACAGCGGCATAAGTATAGAGAAATCTTATATAATATTTGTTGTTATATATTTATAATAGCTGGTATCTGATACTACTCCTATTGAAAACCTCATAGATTCTCGATCGACGGAAACCCGATCAGGGACCAAGAACAACGAGAGGCTCGGCGTCCCGTTCCCCAGGAGCCAGCCCATGCGCCTGCACGCGAGCCTCTGGGAGGTGGAAAACTGGGCGACGATGGGCGGGCGCGTGAAGACCGACTGGAGATTAGCCCCATTCACGGCCTCAAACCGGAACTACTATGCGGACGCGTGCGTGTGGGCCTCGGGGTCCTCGAGGTGCTCGGGCTCTCGCACGGGCTGGTTAGACCGGAGCCTGGACGGCACGGCGTACCGGAGGATGAGGTGGATCCAGAGGAATTTCATGATCTATAATTACTGTGATGACAGGAATCGACTCCCCCTTGGGCTGCCTCCCGAGTGCACACGTTGAATCGTGTTGATTTCAAGTGGTTAACGATGATTAGTTAATGACTAACTATTAGTAACGATGATTAGTTTATGATTAATTGCTTGTAATGGCAATCATTAACATTGTTAAACAACAAGTGATGTCTCGAGCCACCCTCCAAGTTGCAGAGCATGCAAATCGGATTTGAGGCGAAACCGGAGTAGGAATACGATCAAGAACGGCCTGGTAGAGGCAACAAGCGTGCTTTGGAGCGGCTTTCTCTTACTCCAAACCTCATGCTTCCTAGGGGACCAAAAGTTCATGTGGATGAATAAAATCACACGCAGAGCTGAAAGAAAAGTCGCCCTTCCCCTGGACTCAGACAAACCCGTTGAAGTTCCTCCCAATAACATCTCGCGTCGAACTTCTTAACCTGATCATGGACGGCGAAAATATAGAAGCAGAGGGTCCCAGGATGACATCCAAGAATGAACCATCCTTCTTATATTTTTCTACTCGTAGCGTCCGCACAAATTGAATCCTTAACGGTGAGCAATTTGTTGTATTAAAATTGTATCTTGGTTTTAATTGAAAATCTATTAATTACAATTGGCATTCAATTTGATTTCAATTGAGAAACCAAATGTTTTGGAGGGAAAGTTCGGAATTCTCAAATTTGAAATATTGAAGTTCTGGTGGAAGTTTAGTACCACATCGTGGAAAACTAAACTTTTGGTGGACTTATATATGAGTTCACACCCCAAGCTCTTGTAGCAATAGTAGAGAGGAAGAATGGAGGACCACACATGCGCGCGCGCGCGCTCCGCTCCGGCTCCGGCTTCGGCTCGGGAGAGTCAATTTCGGATCTCGATACTTTTGCTGCGGTTTTCATTTGGTAAGTCGATTAAATTAATCACACGATTAATTTGGTAAGTCGACTTAAATGGGAATTCAACTCGTCATTATGGGCGCGATTTTGGGATCCGAAAGGCTGCATTTTCGGGACGCGTTTTCGGAAACCAAAGGTAACCGCGCGCTAGGGCACGCGAACCACCCTCTTTTTATACCCTCCCCCCCCACCCGACGCCGTTTTTCTTCACTCGCAAGAAAAACCTCTCACGCCGTCTCTCTCTCTCTGGTTCTTCCTCTCACGGAAGAACGTCTCCTTCTTCCTCTTTCGGCTGTAGTTCTCTGAGGACAATCGAGGACGATCTCGTTGGTGTGCGCCGATGACGATCGTGAGTCGTCGTATCCTGGGGGTAGATCGCCAGTACCCTACGTACCGGTATTGTGGGGGTGATATCTTCTCTAAGTCGATTAAATTCATTTCATAGACGCTTCGGTAACTTCTAAACTAATCTTTATTTTATTTTGGTTGCCGCAATATGTTTATTGCTTTACCCTTTCTGGATCATGCCCGTGTTTATGTTTCTGTTCTTTTAATCGGTTCCTGTTTGCATTATATAATCGGATAATGATTGGGAAACATACGTTTAACGTAATCTTATTCGGTATTGTTTCTCTGTTAATTCATTTGGATCCGATGTATTACTGTTTAATATATGCACGGGTAATCCTATTAACAACAATCTTAGAGAAGATATCCCGAACCGATTCTAGAATGTCGGAAACAACGTTTAAATCGAGGGTAGATATGACGGGTATGCCTGAAAAATTCGGTGGACAGAATTTTAAGCGTTGGCAACAACGCATAAAGATCTGGTTAACCACCATGGGGTTAATCTCGGTGCTTGAAACCGACTGTCCTACGGTGGAGACGGAAACCCCTCACCCGATAGCCATAAGGCGCAATCTACGTGGAAGGAACGCGATCGTATATGTCATGGTTGCATCTTGTTGGCTATCTCCAACACTTTATTTGACGTATATTATTCGTCCACGCAGACTGCGAAGGGGTTATGGAAATACTTGTATCGGAAATATAACACCGAAGACCTCGGTATTGAGAAATACCCCGTAGCTAAGTTTTTGAAGTTTTCCATTACCGAGGGAAAGTCAGTTTCTGAACAGGCACACGAGTTTTTACTCCTGCTTCATGGTTTAGAGGATGCCGAAATGAAACTTCCAGAAAAGTTTCAGGTCATGTGCATCATAGAAAAATTCCCTAAATCGTGAGAAGACTTCGGTATGACCCTGAAACACAGGAAGGGGAAAATTTCTATTAATGACTTGATGGTGGCAATTGCCATAGAGTAGGAACACAAGAAACAAAAAACATGTGCTTCCTGTTGATATTCAGGCTAAGGTCAATTTTATGACCTCGAAGGGAAGGATAAGAAGAGAAAGGGTCCCAATAACAATAAAATGAAACCAAAGGGTAAGATTCAGAAAAAGGTAAAAAATAAACCCTGCTGGCACTGTAATCAGGTTGGTCATTGGAAGAAGGACTGTCCGTCCTTAAAGGCTCAACCTAAGGCTACAGACTGGAGTCCACAAGTGAACATGATCACTATGGGACTCGGGGCTAACGAGGGGTATGTCTCTGTAAAACCTGAATTATACTATATCCATGATCCAAATGAGTGCCTCGTGGATACGGGAGCCAATGTAAATATATGTTCTGACAGAACGTTGTTTTCTTCTTATCATACCTGCAGCGGTGGGACTGTTAAGAGGGGGAATGATTCTGCAGCCAGGGTGCTAGGGTCGGGACAAGTCAACTTGAGGTTCTCCTATGGACGTGTCTGGATATTGCAAAGGGTGTTACATGTTCCTAACATCAAGAAGAATGTGTTATCTGGCTCTATCTTAGTTAGAAATGGTTTTAAGTTAAACTTTAAATGTAATAAAGTTGTCATCCTGAGACATGACGTTTTTTATGGAAAAGGCTATTTGGCTGATTTTGATTTGTTATTTAGAATTAAATGTGATTCAGTAAACATAAATGAAATGAATGTTTTGAATGCTGAATGTTCTAGTTTTGTGTCTCATGTTGTGAATAATCTAGAATCTTGTGATCTGTGGTATGATAGATTGGGACACGTAAATCTAAATTCAATTAAAAGAATGATGAATTTAGAGTTGATCCCTAAAGACACTATTGATAAAACTCAAAAATGTGAAATCTGTGTGCAAGCTAAGATACCTAGGAAGTCTTTTTAGTCTGTCTCTAGATATAGTGAGATCTTGGATCTAGTGTACACGGATATCTGTGAGTTTAATGGTGTGTTGATCCGAGACAATAAGAAATACTTTATCACCTTTATAGATGATGGCAGTAGATACTGCTATGTATATCTAATGAAAACCAAGGATGAAGCCTTAGAGAAATTTCTTATCTTTAAGAATGAGGCTGAGACACAAACAGGAAAAGTGCTTAAACGCCTTAGGTCAGATAGAGGAGGTGAATATAGCTCTAACTTATTTGATGAATAATGCAAATCTTTTTGCATAGTTCATGAAGTTACGATCCCATATTCACCGCAATCAAATGGGATAGCAGAACGGAAAAATACAACCTTAACTGACATGATCAATGCTCTCCTACAAAGTTCTGGACTTCCAACCTATATGTGGGGAGAAGCCTTGAATACGGCTTGTCATATTCTGAATAGGGTGCCTCCAAGACATATGGAAAAGTATCCCTTTGAACTTTGGAGAAATAAGAAACCGAGTTTAAGATATCTCAAAGTGTGGGGCTGTCTAGCTAAGGTTTTAGTCGCAGAACACAAGAGAAAGAAACTTGGTCCTAAAACTGTTGATGCGGTTTTCTTAGGTTACCTGGAAAATAGCTATGCATATAGGTTCTTGGTAATTCGGTCCGAGATACCGGGCATATATGTCAACACTATTCTTGAACTCCGTGATGCTACCTTCTTTGAGGATGTCTTTCCGTTGAAAACTGGGATTCCTCAAAATCTAACCATTGAGGACGCCTCTACATTAGGATCTATTCCAGATCAAGTGGAAAGGATAACGAATGTGGGGGTTGAGACTCAACCTGAACCCAATGATTTTTTTGAAGAGATTGAACCAAGGAGGAGTAAAAGACCTCGGATAGCCAAGGATCTGGGTAGCGACTTCATTGTCTACCAGATCGAGGGTGATCCCCCAAGTTACAAGGAAGCCATGGCTTCATCTGAAGCAAAACAATGGAAGGAAGCCATCAAATCTGAGATGGATTCCATTATGGCTAATGGGATTTGGGAGTTGGTTGACTTACCCAAAGGATGCTCTACCATTGGGTGCAAGTGGGTGTTTAAGAGAAAGCTTAGACCTGACGGATCAATTGAAAAATATAAAGCCAGATTAGTTGCCAAGGCCTTTAGGCAAAAGGAAGGTATCGATTATTTTGATACCTATTCCCCTGTGACTAGGATGACCACAATTCGGATGCTCATAGCATTGGCATCTGTATATGATCTCTCTATCCACCAAATGGATGTGAAGACCGTCTTCTTGCATGGCGATCTTGAGGAAGAGATCTATATAGATCAACCGGATGTGCTTGTGACTCCTGGGAATGAGGGAAAGGTTTGCAAGGTTGTCAAATCCCTTTACGGATTGAAACAAACACCAAAGTAATGGAATGAAAAATTTGACAAGACTATTTTGTCATGTGGCTTTAAGGTTAATGAATCTGATAAGTGTGTCTATTCCAAGATGAAAGGTGATGAGTGTATTGTCTTGTGCTTATATGTTGATGACATATTATTGTTCGGATCACATATGAGGATTATTAATGAGACTAAGGCTTTCTTGAGTAGCAAGTTTGAGATGAAGGACATAGGTGTTGCTGATGTGATCTTGGGTCTCAAACTGACAAGGTCAGTTGATGGGATTGTAATTTCTCAATCTCACTATATTGAGAAGGTACTTGAGAAATTTGGATATCAAGATTGCAAAGCTGTAAGCACTCCTTTTGATTCATCAAAAACGTTGTTCAAGAATAAAAGTGGAGTACCTGTAGCTCAGTTAAGGTATTCACAAGTGATAGGAAGTTTAATGTATCTTGAAAATTGCACGAGACCTGACATTTCATTCTCGGTTGCAAAGCTGAGTAGATACACTAGCTGTCCTGACCGTACTCACTGGGAGTCTCTGGATCGAGTACTGAAGTACTTGAAGGGAACTATTTCCCTTAGTTTGCATTATGGTAGACATCCTTCTATACTACAAGGATACAGTGATGCAAGCTGGATAGGGAAAATAGAGGAGTCTGGGAGTAATGGTGTTACAGGGTATGTATTTACCTTTGGAGGTGATGCAGTCTCCTGGAGGTCTGTGAAGCAGATCATTCTAGCTCGATCCACTTTTGAGGCCGAGTTGTGTGCTTTGGACATCACTGGAATTGAGGCTGAATGGCTAAGGGAACTTCTGTCTGAAATTCCCATGGTAGGTCAGCATGTTCCTGCGATCTCGGTACATTTTGATAATATGACCACAATTACCAAGATCAAGAGTTCAAAGTTCAATCCGAAAACAAGGAGACACATACAAATCAGACTTAAGACGTTAAGAGATTTGGTGTCTCGAGGAGTGTTGGTTGTGGATTTTGTTGGATCCAAAGACAATAAGGTAGATTCGTTGACTAAGGGACTTGATAGATCTTTAGTCCTAAAGTCTAAGCTTGGGATGGGACTGATACCCATTGGGAGTTCCTCTACAGTAGCAACCCAACCTATCTAAGTGGAGATCCCACAAAGTAGGTTCAATGTGGTAATAACAAGCTGTTTGGAGAACTGGTTGGTACTCTAAGTTTAATGCGTAAGTATGAGTGTCTTATCCCTGGAAGCCTGAGTGCCATTTAAGCTGCAAGTTTAGGAAGAACGTAGGCTCTGAATGGGTTCAAGCCTTTGGGCAGGATGTTAGCAGTGCATCCTTGGAGAACGCCACCTATGTGAATGTTGTTGTGGGTCGCAGTTAAAGGAAGAGGGTCTTTCCTGAACACACTCATGAAACAGGATAAGGGTGCATGGCCTTTAAGAGCACCAACCCTGAAGATTATACCAAGAACAAGACTTTGTTATTTCTACCATATACTTTAACACCAAGGTCTGAAGTTCAAGACGTAGTTCACTTCGTTCCTGTTAAAGTGAAAGTAGTAAACTCAGGTAGAGGTTCAAACCGGAAGGTACCTTTACTGAAAGTAAAGTGTGGGCAGCCGAAAGAAGTCTATTAAATCCTTTTGAGTCTCTTTTTCAAATTGATGAATTCGTGGGGGATTGTTGTATTAAAATTGTATCTTGGTTTTAATTGGAAAACCTATTAATTACAATTGGTATTCAATTTGGTTTCAATTGAGAAACCAAATGTTTTGGAGGGAAAGTTGAGAATTCCCAAATTTGAAATATGGAAGTTTGGCTGGAAGTTTAGTACCACATCGTGGAGAACTAAACTTTTGGTGGACTTATATATGAGTTCACACCCCAAGCTCTTGTAGCAATAGTAGAGAGGAGGAATGGAGGACCACACACGCGCGCGCGCGCTCCGCTTTGGCTCCGGCTCCGGCTTCGGCTCGGGAGAGTCAATTCGGATCTCGGATCTCGATACTTTTGTTGCGGTTTTCATTTGTTAAGTCGATTAAATTAATCACACGATTAATTTGATAAGTCGACTTAAATGGGAATTCAACTCGCCATTATGAGCGCGATTTTGGGATCCGAAAGGCTGTGTTTTTGGACGCGTTTTCGGAAACCAAAGGTAACCGCGCCCTAGGGCACGCGAACCACCCTCTTTTGATACCCCCCACCCGATGCCGTTTTTCTTCACTCGCAAGAAAAACCTCTCACGCCGTCTCTCTCTCTGGTTCTTCCTCTCACGGACGAACGTCTCCTTCTTCCTCTCTCGGCTGCAGTTCTCTGAGGTACAATCGAGGACGATCCCGTTGGTGTGCGCCGACGACGATCGTGAGCCGTCGTATCCTGAGAGTAGATCGCCAGTACCCTACGCACCGGTATTGTGGGGGCGATATCTTCTCTAAGGACAGTCCATTTCATGGACGCTTCAGTGACTTTTAAACTGATATTTATTTTATTTTGGTTGCCGCAATATGTTTATTGCTTTACCCTTTCTGGATCATGCCCGTCTTTATGTTTTTGTTCTTTTAATCGGTTCCTGTTTGCATTGTATAATCGGATAATGATTGGGAAACATACGTTTAACGTAATCTTATTCGGTATTTTTCCTCTGTTAATTCATTTGGATCCGATGTATTACTGTTTAATATATGCGCTAGTAATCCTATTAACAACACAATTGCCATATCTAATCAATACCCGTAGCATTCTTCATAGTTTTCAAGGTGCATAAACCCATTTCTCTTTCCTCCTTGGGAAAGCTCACAATGTCCCAAGCATGCCCTTTGTAGCCTCAAAGGAAGCGTGCTTGCATCCATCCATACTTTTTGGTGAATAATGGTGCTAGCTGTCCAATAAAGAAGAATGCCAATGATGATCGTCTTGGTCGTCCCGCAAAAGGAAGTAATTTGCACTTCCATCCGCACGGTATCGCTCTGATTTTATCATCTGGGGCACTCGTCGAGAAGTACCTCCTTGATGTTAGTGCAAGAGGGATCCCAGCAAACAGTAGGGTATGGAGTCCCCAAGCATTCCCGATGTAAGATTTAGGGCCATGTCGTCTACACAACTCTTTCAGGCATAACAGCCGGCAAAAGAATTGAGAATATCGCGCATGGCAAATGCAAGATTTTTGTGAAAATTTGCAGAAGAATAGAAGAATCGCCTGTATAAATCAGGAGTGGGGGGCACGCGAGGTGCCACACCCTTAAACGGAGTCGCGCTCCTTGGTGATCTACAAGTCCACCAAACATGAAAGTGATTCCATCACAAAGCGGTTCCCCTGCCGCAACTCACAAGTGCTTGAAGACAAGGAGAAACCATTCACCCGGATTGAGAACGGAGGAGTGGCAATGCGGTTCCACACCAATCCAACTCATCCATCACGGAAACCCAAGGCCGCAATCCACCTCAGAACATATACAGTACTGAGTGGATTGTTTGTTGTAGTAGAGCGGTACTGTAATCGAGCGGACTATCAATTGGATGGCCCTCATAGGGAACCGACCATCCATGGCCCTTTATGAGGGGTCATTCCATCACCATCGAACGATCCGCTCGAATACAACACCATTTGTATTACAGCAGTGGATCCGGCCTCTATAAGTGACCCATGTATTCAAATGCCTTGGAAAAATACCAATTTAAGGCAAAGCTATTCTCCTCCAACTAAATTGGCCAAAGTGCGGGTCTTGCCGGGTCATGGGTCAGGCTAAACGGGTCGAGGATCTAAAATCCCATGTCCAAGGCCTAGGTCAGACTGACCCACATGCCATACTCCAAGGTCGAAGCCTGTCCTAGGTCTGGTCGACCCATGGACCGAATGTAAAGTATTTTTTTCTTATTTTTAATCTAATTTATAGAGATAATTAAGTTTTTAAACATCATTTAATCTTTCTATAAGTAACCATAATAGGTGATACTTGGCATGTAAACTATAAAATACAATTTAATATTGATAATGTAAAACAAAAACTTTGATGTATATTATATTATAGGGTTTATATCAGTTGTGCCTCTCTGAGATATTGTAATTTTAGTTATGCCCCTCCTTTTGGGAATATCAGTTGTATCCCCAACTTCTTGGTGGTCTATAAAATGTGCCCCTCGAGCTAATTCTCACCCATCCCCAACACAAATAGACATTAACTTTGAGGACATATGCAGAAATAAATTTAAAAAAAGAGGGCTTAAAGTCATCGCATCCTCCTCCTCCCCCATTTTCTTTGTCTTCCTCCCCTTCACCTCCTCCCAAGCATCCTGCTCCTCCTCCATCGCCTCCTCCCATCTCTCCCGGCTACTCCCTCTGCGCTGAGATCCTCCCCCTCCGCCCTCACTCCTCCCCCTCTACCCTCGCGCCTCCCACAGCTCCTCCTCACGGGAAATCGAGAGCTTGTAGGTTGGTGCAAGTACAAGGTGGGTATGGTATTATCTTTCGATCCACCTCCTTGTTTTGATGATGCGAGTAAGAGGTGGGGTGTGCACCACCTATTGGTGATTGTCGACGAGAATCGCTACAGGGGGCATCTTTCAGATGCACAAGTGACATATCCCCTTCAATGGTGGTTAGAACTCAGATGGGAGGTTTCAAGATTCGACTAGGATCTCTATCAATGGCAGGGGTCAAAATAATGGGTGCTTCAGTTAGGCATGTAGGAGGTGGGGGTAAGGGGAAGGGGATCGAGGAGGGCTAGGGAGGAGATGGGCAGGGGCGGCGTGGGGGCAGGAAAAGGGTTGAGGGGGGAGGTGCAGAGTGGAGGGAGCAACAGGAGACTGGGGGTGGGGGAGGATCTCGAGGTGGGTTGGGGAGGAGCTGGGGTGGAGGAAGAGGCACAGGGGCGGAGGGAGGGCGAATGGAAGGTGTCGGGTGGTGGGAAGAGCAGTGGGTGGGGGTGAGGGGGAGGAGCTCGAGGATGGCGAATAATGGTGCTAATAGTTCGGCATGTCTGAGATTGAAGGAAAGTTAGCAAACAAAGGCGACTGGGAGCGGGAAAGGGGACACTGTCGGGAGGAGAGGCATATTCGCAACTGCTCGGGTGAGCGTTTAGAGGGTATATGAGATCTACGAAGAAATGATGGCATGAACATGGCGATTCCAATTCCTACTTTGGGGGATGGGGTACAATGGTTGTGATTCAATTTAAGGAATAAATTAATAATTGAAATACCAAGACTTTCCAAACTTTAGGAGAGGGCACGACTTCATTAGTTTCAAATAGCCTTTCAAGCCAATCTGTCGCCCTCTGGTTCAACGTCCACTTGAGGTATGGACATCAGAGCTGAGATGAAAACCAATACAAATATATCTACATCCATATTCTTATCCACATTTGTAAAATATAAGACATGGATAAAAATATTCATTGAAAAGACTAATGGCCTCCATAAAAACATTTATCGTAGAAAATTCCACGCGTTGCAAGATAAACATATAAATGCAGAAAATTAGATATCTCCATGGATTATATATATTACTCACTTTTGGTTTTTTTATTTATCTTGATTATCTATATCTAAAAATAATTTTATAACATAATTCCTTCAAAACTTAAAATACTTTTAAATAATAGTAGTTTTAATTAGAGGTATTTTTACACCACAAACTTTAAAATTTTTTGTGAATCACCTTTTCGACTATGTTTTCTTTGTTACTATCACCTAATTACGGTGAATAAGGATAAACAAGGATATTTCTAAAGTTTTCAGGATTGATGGTGTAAAAATTCACAATTTTAGTATGATTTAAGATATCAATTAACATCTAAATTCCAAAATAAAATTTGTCTAAATTAAAATTTGAAATTCAAACGGAGCAAAATTTAGTTCAAATTATCAAATCTGTGTAAAATTTCCTATATGATTCGAAAAAAAATGCACATTACATCAATGGCACCAGTAAATTGCACTTCAATATATCTTTATCAACATTTTAGATCAAACCTCAATTATTTATATTTTTAACCTCGGATGCAAAAAAAATTTGAATGATTTTATTTTCAATCGTGGATCCTCAAAAACTTGAGCTATTCAGATTTTCAACCGAAACTGCTTTCGGAATTATTCTGAGAAAGTATCCTTAAAGGGCCAGAGGTTGAAAATCTAAATATTTCAAGTTTCTAGGGATCCAAGGTTATAAATCTAAATAATTAAAGTTTTTATGATCTAAAGTTTAATTTATAAATAATTCAAGTTTGATGTCAAGGGTCGACAAAGATTTAAGTGCATTTTGCCGGTGCCATTTATGATATGTGCATTTTTTAAGAACAAAATGAATTCCAATCCATGTCGATTCTAACATATTTGATTTTATTACAATCCGTAAAAAAAATAAAAGTTTGATATAAATTAAGACGACTAAGTACCAAAATACTATACTGATGCTTTTATTCCTCTTTTTTTTTGCAAATTTGCAATTTATTTTTTGGTATTCTACGTAAAAATTGCAGATTTTCTGACCGGTCCCGAAGTCGGGCTTTTATTTAGCATGGGCCGTAGGCCCAAATAGAATTGCTTGTTTTCATGTACGCCCACAAGTAGAATCTTAAGAAAAAGGTATTTCCCGCACCCGTCAAAATGTTGTCTAATTACATAACCCCGACAAACTTTCTAATTATATTATCGTCCCTATAATCTTTTTTCTATTTAACATCTATGCCCCTGTCACGAATTAATAAGGTTAAGGGGCTGAGATGTAATTTACCAGTATCCTGGTGTAATTCGAATAGTTTAGGAGATATAATATAAGATTTGATAAATGTTAGGAGTCGTAGTGCAAAATTTCCAAAAAAAAAGATGGTAGTAGGAAAAGGAGGCAAGATGCACAAAGAATACATTGTGATCGTTCCGATATGTTTATGCTCTCCAAATCAACATCAATCGTATCAAAACTCCATAATTTATCTGCGACTAATCGGAGAGAAATCTTCTGCTTGCAACAAAGTTCGTTAGGTTGGACTCAGGTCATCTAACATAATATCATGGGTTCGGGTTTAGTTCGATTCGACAAATCAAAACTAGTTTTCAGGTTCGGTTAGCTCAATCGAAGTTCGTGAATTTTCGTTTTGATTTGTTAAAATTCAATAATTAGGGAAAAAACATTAAATAATATCCATTTTATACTATTTTTCTTTGATTGAAGATTGTTTCAAGAGCTTTCAACAAATGTGTGTAATATACTAATTTTTTGCTTTAATTAAGCTTCATTAAACTTTGTAAATGTGTCCTGCAGGCCCATATCGGAGCTGGTTTTGGGCCAAAAAATCCATTGCATGATCGTGTATATTCATAACAGTCCGGTCCGTTAGTTGAGCCATCTAATCAACATGGACATGTACCATAAAATACGGCCTAAAAAATAACTATAAAAGATAATTCACTATTGTCTTTGCGAAACATCAAGATTGTGTTTTGACTCTCGCAATTGTTTCTAGGATATATTACAAAAAAGATCCTAACTATGCATGGATTCCCAATTAAGGGACCCACCTTTCAAATGTAACAGAGAAGGGCATAAACCTTTAAATCTAGAATTTAACGTCTGACCTAAAGGGGTGGGGGAAGATTATAGATGTATGAATATGAGACGAAAAAATAAATCCAAGCTTCTCTTTGTAAATTTCAAAGATGATGCCTCTAATTGTAAATTGACGTATAGTTGAGGTTCTTTTTGTTACAAATTGTTATAGTGTAAATAATGCTCTAGCATGTACAACGATATTCTCTCCATAGCATCGCTCCTGACGAAAGATCGCACCATTCCTGGCAAGCCAAATTGCCCAAATCATAGCCAGGCAACTCGATCTACTCATCTCTGTACCATTCCAGTCTGCTCCAATGGATTTCCAGAACCTAACTGCACCATCTACACAAATCGCATTGTTCCCAAAAAGCTCCCACGCCTTCCGCGAACTCTCGCACCCAAAGAAAAGGTGATCTGCATCTTCCACCTCCTCCATACATCGTCTACATGTCGCATCAGTTGACTGATCAAATCGAGCAAGCCGGTCCCCGGTCAAGATTCGGTCCCTCCTAAGTAGCCATAGAAAGACCTTCACACGTGTAGGAACTTTCCATTTCCATATCCTTCTGCAATCTGTTGCACATCCTCCTGTGTCAAAAACCATCGGGCCCTTCAAAATCTTGTATGCCTTGCTCACCGAGAACACCCCATCATACCAGCTCCAACAGTCTCGCCCCTCCGTGGGCCCAGCCACGTTATCCAACTCTGCCAGCATCATCATCAGCTCATCCATTCGTTGGTCAGAAAGCGCAAAGCGGAATCTAGGAAAGAAGGAGTGACCATCCCATAAACTCGCCACAGAGCAACCCGGGTCCACAGCCGAGGCCATCAACCCCGGGAATTTGATGTTCAGCGGCCCATTATCTGTCCAGTTGTCAGTCCAGAACCTAAACCCAGTACCGTCCCCAAGAATGGATCTCAAAAAAGGACGAATCTCCTGCGTTACCCCACAAACCTCTCTCCAAAAATACGAAGGTGCGGGCCCAAAAATCATAAAATATTAATGCATAATTCCATATATATTTTTTATCCGAAATTTTCACTAACAAAATGAGCTACGTTGTATTTTCTATTGAGACGTGAAAAAGGAAATTGCGTCTCGCAATAATTGTGGGAATTTAAAACGGATAAGATATAAATACTACGAAAGCATTATGATCACAAAAATAGCATAATAATGTAGCAATGCCCATGCCTTAGATGATGACATCTATTCCTATATTAAATTTTATGTTTTATTTAATTTTTGAATAAATACCACAACAAAATGATGATATGGCAACGAATGATTTGATGGTTAGTTATTATATCTTCCAATTTTAAATTCCATAATTAATTATTTATAATGTATTGTTAGCCATGAATAATATATATATAGCAATGATTTCCCATTAACTCTTTCCTTTAAAAAATATTCTATAAATTTGCAAAGATAAATCCAAATTTTATCGAAAGATAAACAACTATCCATTATTATATGAACCATTAGCAATTAGCAATATATGTGTGTATGTAGTTGTGAGTCTAATATTATTTTTTAATGCATGATATTTTTTGTTATATACTTGAAATGGAAGGCAATACTAAAGAATATTCGAATTTTTCATTTCTATAAACCAATATTATTGTTGTGAAATATTATATTTATAATTATACTCGTAAGGGTGAATCTTGGGACACAGATTATAGATTACTTTCCATATAGTTTTTTTAATGAGATTATCGTCACTAAATTAGAAACATTTATACCTTGTTGGTGAGAGTTGTCATATTCTTTGTTATATTGATGGCATATATAGCGGTGGTTATCCTCATTTTTCATCAAATTATACAAATCGTTTGCTACTTTTTAGCAACTATACTTTCGGTCCTAATATACAGGCAAAAGATAGGGGCCGATATGCAAATGTGAGGATCAAATTGAATGCATTATTTGATAGTATGATAGAAGGAATCGAGATGCAAAACGTGTGAATAACATGTGATGTATCATTCGAGTTGGAGACGGCAAATGAAAGTCCAATTGGTGTCTTAGATATTACACGAGAACAAGAAATTATTCCTAATTTAGATCTCACGATATGCTGCTTGTAGGCTTCATGATTGGAGTGATTATATGAACTTCATTTCATTAGTAAATTGGCATATAATATATAATTACACAGACACATAGAGAGAGAAGTGATCTTGTGAGAGTCAAAATCTATGAGAGCATGAGAACAGTGATTCTTGACCACTAAATTCAACTAGGAGAGAGAAGATAGAATCTAGTAGTTTCAGAATCACTGCTCTCATTCTCTCACAGATTTTTGTTCTCACAGGACCACTCCTCACACACGCACGCGCGCACGCGCGCATGCCTTCACACACACACACATGAGTAAATTAAGTAGAAGCCTATGAAGTATACTATATACACCCAATTTCGATAACTTAAAGGGAGGTCCTCGAATTTTCATCTTATATCGAATGGTCTCCAAACTTATAAATGTATTCCAAACTATTTGAAGCAGAGACGGAGACAAGGGGGCATGTGGGCGCTTAGCTCCCCCCAAGTCTCAAAGAGTACTTTAATTTTATATGTTTTAAATTGAAAACAAAATAGACAAGATCTTGTATATAGTAGATCTTATTAAGTTTTGAAATACAAATTAATTTCAGCGTGTATCGATATATCAATAAAATGAGATTATTAAGTAAATCTTAAAATGTATTATTGGAGAGTAATTGCACTCCACAAGGCATCTAAAGGGTTTCAAATGATTTTATAGGTAATGATTATGTCTTGTTCTTGTTCCTATTTTATAGGTAATGAATATATACACGGATAAGGATGTTGATGGTTATGAAAGTTTTATTACAATATCTTTAAAAATAGTTCTGAATAAGACACCTTACATATCAATACAAGTAATATCAGAAATATTTATAGCTAAGCTTAAATATACTTGTATTGGATTGTTTAGACACAATATAAAAATTAAAATGTACTTATTTTATAATAAATATATACAATGTAGTAAAAGAAGGTATTAAATTTCTATCCATATCTATTTTAAATTAGATAAGAATACAATTGTCAAAATCTATGTAAAATAGAGAAACATATACACATGTATTATTTTTGTTTGCATTATACATTCAAATCATTGCATTATACATCCCTTATATATTAGATTTTTAATATATTTTTATATTTATAACCTTATAAGTGAATTTGTAATAAAATTATTTATAATTATATCTTGTACTAAATATATTTAGTTCATATTCAATTAATTTAATACCCATAAGAAAGATGCAATGAGAATACGTGTTTAGAGACATATATTCTTTGACTTTTCTTATAATCATTGCAAACAATTTTAACAGAAAAATTCAATCAATAGTCACAGTTATGTAGTCAACCGTAGTAGCAAATATGATATTGGTTATGACATTATAAGACAGATATACAGTTTGGTAACTAATAATATCCATCATTATAACGTTAATTTCGAAACATTTTCTAATTATCCATTGTCATAGGCTAATTTTAATTACAATAATCAGTCACAAAATTCGAAAGCCATTGGTTAACAACATGTTTTTTGTCATTTACAACAGGACCCTCGTAAGTTACCTCACAATTCAATGCAACAAAATGTGTCTATAAGGATGTTTTTTTAATACACATCACTATATCGTCCATGGTTAAATACATATCAATAATATTATCTGTTACAATTTTTTATTCTTTAAATTAGTAAAGAATGTAATATATATTTTATATCAATAGCAACGATGAATATAACAATACTTTTTGTAGAGGGGCACAAAATGTTTTTAAAGAAAAAAGGACCCCACCATATAGATGAGTGCCCGAAATCTTCATCATTACTCACCAATAAAATATGTGTATGTATACAGGCTAGATACAGAAACGAAATACAAGTTCCAACGCTCTGCTAACGCTCGAGCATGCACGACAATGTTCTCTCCATAACATTGCTTCTGACGGAATATCGCACTATTCCTAGCAAGCCAGATCACCGAAATCAAAGCCAAAATGCCTAATCTCTCCATCTCTGAGCCTATCCAGTTCGCTTGAATGGACTCTCAGAAATCAAATACACCTTCTACACAAATCACATAGTTCCCAAATAACTCCCATGCCTTCTTTGAGCTCTCACACCAGAAGAAAAGGTGGTATGCATCTTCCACCTTACCCCAAACACCGCAAGCAAGCATAGTCAACTGATTGTACAAATCGCGCAAGTCTATCCATTGTTAAAAGTCTACCTCTTCTGAAAAATCATAACAAGACTTTCACGTGCATTGGAACCTTCCATTTGCAGATCCTTCTACAATCCATTACGCATCCTCTAGGGTCAAAAACCACAGACCCCTTCAAAGGATTTACGCCTTGCCAACAGAGAACACCCCATTGCACCAACTCCAACAGTCCTATCCCTTAGAGGGCCTGCTACATTATCCAACTATGAAGACATCACTAGTAACTTCTTTAGTCTCTGATCCGAGAGCTTGTATCTAAATCTAGGAAAAACGATTACCCATCCCACACATTCGCCACAGAACAATCCGAGTCTACTGCCAATGCCATCAACTGTGGAAACCTCATGCTCAATGACTCACTCTCACTCAAGTTGTCCTTTCAGAACTTAACACCAGTTCGTCTCCAAATAGGTCTCAGAAAGGGATGAATGTTCTGTTGGACATGTCAGCCCACGGCGAGCCATTATGCAATAAATGTTATTGCAAATATCATTCTCTGATCTCAAATGAAGAATAAATAATTTGCATAATAGGTCCCTCTGTACAATTAGGGTTATGTACCATGGCTATCTTAATGATCATACAGCTGTTGATTCAATTATTGAATCGTAGAGGCTGGTGCTTGGATGAATATCTAAAGGGTTAGATTGAGGACTCATCAAGCACCGTCAAATGATTGTTAAGATGTGATCTCCAACCTGAGTAGGAGATTGCAATCCTTTCTCACATAGGTTGATATCTGACCGACCTCTTGATGCAGGTCCTCTGCATAGGAATAGAGATTCGGAGGTGTCAGATTAGTTAGGTCAAAGAGTTGACTTAACGAGATCGAGATAACCTAAGTCCTATGTTGAATGCTGTCACAGCATAGGCACGCATCCTCTGACCGAAGACAGATGTGTTACTATATGTCTGAGTGTGTACATTTGGCAGACCAATAGGTTGATGACCTAACCAAGGTATATACACCGGCGCGCTGGTGTGCATGTAAGGGCATATGAGTAATACGATCTCTCAAAGGGATCATACAGGTTCATTACTGAACCGGAAGACATGAGCTCACTCATGAGATATTGGGAAGAATCAAATTCCGTGCACGGTCATCTCGCTTTGGAAGCTTGACTGAATTTGTAGGTTTGATATATACTTTTGGAAAGTATATGATCAAGACCTAGGTATGATATATGCTTTTGGAAAGCATATGATCGATACCAAATCCCAATGATCAAATGAGAAACTTAGTGATCAAACCCTGAAGAAGACAGTGTAAAATTGATCTTGATCTTCGGGTTGACCATGGGTCTTCCAGTATGCAGGATGTACAGGTATTGGGAATACCTGAGGGTGATGTGATCATAAACGATTGTATATCCATGACGCTTCCATTCCGAGGGAGTGATGAAACAGGTCTGGATTTTAGTGACTCCTTTCAATAGAGAAGCGATCCGATCTTAGTCCTAGTGTTGGACATTGGTCTGAATGAGATTCAGATTCAATGAGAAGATTGGATTTGCGGTCTTAATTTAATCAAGCATCTGTGGGAGGTTCGTAAGATCTGGATTTGAGATAAGATCTCAATATCCAAGTCACTATACGTGGAATAATATAATCGCTCTGTCCTTATCTCCAAGTATCTGCGGAGAAAGCACATTATTCTTGAAAGGGTTCAAGAATAGTTCTTTTGATGAAATATCCAAGCAAGGACTTGTTGATTAAATGAGATTTAATTATCAAGCTTAAATATGAATATGATTCATATTGTGAAAATGATTATCTAAGATAATTAAATGGGATTTAATTATCAAGGATTAAGAGAATGTGGATAAAACTATCCATGATATATGTGTGTTATAAATATGATTTATAATATACATATATAAGAGAGAGAATTTATGTAAATAGCATTTGTTAATTAATAATGTGGATTGGATTCACACTTATTAATTAATTGAAAATGCAATTTACCAATTAGTTTGGGTTGTGAATATGATTCACATAATATTCAATGGCATGATTGAAATATTCACAAATTAATTGGGAATTAATTTGATGAATATTTTTTTTATTACTAAATTAATTAAGGAATAATAAGATAAATAAAAGAGAGCCAAATAACCACCATTAATAGGTGGCGTCACCCATGAATTGTTCATGGGTGACGCCCCCCAATTTTAGGGGAGGTTGGTTGACTCCATTTTATTTATCACATTATCTTTTAATTAATTAATGATAAATTAAATTATGTTGATAATGTTGCAACATATTTTAATTTAAATTAATGTTGTTGGTTTTAACCAACAACAATCATAGCCATTGATTTAGCATGGACCAAGCATAGCCCTTGGATCCATGTTTCCCATGGATTGAGATCCATTGGATCCTAAACTAGTATAAAAGGAGGGCTAGGGTAGCCTTTCCAAGTTACAACATTCTTGAGTTGAAGAACTATACTCTCTCTCTCTCTCTCCCATTCTCGTGGGGTCTCCCTAATATTCAAGTGGCCGTCCACTTTGTCTATTAGGAAGGAGATCATTTTTTCTATGCCTCGACGCTTGGATCTTCGTCAAAGGATTGCGGGAAGGACGCGACTCATCATCGTGCCCGCAAGCGCATTCTCTGTGGGTCGGACTTAAGATAGGAGGATCTCGCGATCACAACCACGCTTCAAGAGGTATTCCTTGTACTTTGTGGTTTGATGAAACGATCCGAGAAGTGTTCTCGTGATCATGTGGTTTCGTCTTTAAAGTTAAAATTTTAATTTTCGCTGCATCTAGCATCTAGTACGACTAGTTGCTCCGATTGCATACGATGCGATCGACACGCTTCCGTGATGCGCTTAAGGATTCACAATATCCTTCAAGTGGTATCAGAGCCATAGGTCGAATAAGGTTTTGGATATGATCCATACACCTTAGGCGATTTGGTTCTTGAAAGGGTTGCGAAATTTTTACTGCATTTCAATTTTCGCACTCTGTCTAATTGAATTTTTCTGTACTTTTAAAATGTTTAAACAGAAATTTTCAATTGGATGTTGTTCCCCATTAAACAAGGAAACTATAGGACTTGAGTTTACTAAATTTGGACTTCATTTGCTCAAGATATGGCTTTTTGAATATGACTATATTCACTGTTGCGGGAACTGCGGATTTAAACGTGATTAATGAGATAATTACGGTTTTAATCCGCCTCGAAATGCGTGAATTATCACTTGGGTTCTTTAATAAATCAAATAGGAAATCTTTGAAAATTGAGTTTGCAATTTTTGGATTTAAATTGATCAAGATATGTTAATTTTAGTGATTGGGGGTCACTGCTGGAAATTGACATTTTTGATCTTGAACCTTGTGATATGTCATTCAATTATCATGATGAAAATTAATTGTTAATTTTCTGGAATAATTAGTGATAAATATTTGTGAAATATTTAAAGAGATAATTATTTCATTGAATGACACTTGCCTAAACCACAATGATGAGATATTAGATCTTGATCATTGGTTCATCAACAAACATTGCTTTCATGAAAACCATAGTTTATCCTACAATTGTTGTAGGACAACTTTTACATGAAAAATCCTTTTGCTTGAATAGGATTGGGGATTTGTCTAGCAAATCTCCTTATAATAAAAAATGTTTTGATTTATATTATATGGTATAATTTCGGTTGAAAAACCGATGAACATCTCAAAGTACATGATGGTCTATCTGGTATTATCCTTTCCCGAGGCGGATGTGGTGCCTAGTCGGAGAGCATTGGGGTAGCGGGTTGCAACGTATGTGGTCCGTCCCACTCTCGTCGGTACTGGCCATGACAGCGGGTAGGGACTGTATAATGCCGGAGACAGACAATGTGTATTTTTCTAATTATTAAAATTCGAATAATACGTACTTTGAGTATATACCTATTATTCAAGTAAAAGACATGTTTGTTGATTGATGTTTGGATTGATGATTAATTTAATGTGATTAAATTAATTATGTCCAATAAACACTCTATTATGAATAGATGTGTATTTCCCTTGGAAGAATTAATTATGTGAATATGATTCACGATAATTAATTACAATTTGAATATGAGATGGAGGATCACATAAGTGACATCCATGGTCTCCCGTCAAGGCAAAGGATTCCGTCGCCAGTTGTTGTGTATAGGAGACGCATGTCCGAAGTGACAGATCCTATATATGATTTAATTGGATCGGGTTCTTCGCTTCTCGAAAGAGTAAGACCAGATACGTAGTGACCCCAATACCGGGTCCTCATATTATTGGGGTGATATTGGATTGCGTATAGTGAGTATTAAGCCTGTTGACGGTTGGTTCAATTAATGACGGGTCAACATCATCTTAAGGGTGGTGGGCCCGGGTGTTAAAGACCGAATTGGGAGATGCAAGTTGGACTTGCAAGGCGGAATGTGTTCCCGCTTCTTTTTATCCGAGTTGTAGGTTCTCATATTATTGGGATGCAACAAAGATAGGAAAGGAGATCCCAGATCTTGCTAGAGATATAATGGTAAGAATATCTCTTACATTGAAAGTGATTAAGGGAATGAACTTTCAGTGTTGACAAGGCAAGACAACTTTGATATAAAAATTCCTAAATCAAAGTAAAATATGTATATAATATATATACACTTATGCAAATTTCTTATTTCAGATAATCCTTCATTAAACCCACTCAATATTATACTCAATAATAACCAGTAAAATATCTTGGATTGGACTCATGATCCAGATATTGTACTTGCAATTGGACACATAATGTATGTGGTTACAATATGCAAGATTCCTCAATATAATGAGGAATGACAATTAAATAAGACAATAAGACATCACCTTAGGGTTTGTATGTCTCTATAGTCTTGATCTTTCATCGAAGTGTACTTTGGAAGTGACATGTCGATGGTGATCGTAATTGTCGAATAATCCTTATAAAATAGAAGAAGATATTTTGGCATACAAATGTGCTCTAGACATTTAATCATGAATGACATGGTTCTCTGCATTATGCAGAATGGTGGCTCGAAAGAGATGATGTATTCAAAATATTTGAATACCTACCTGAACCTAAGTCTCCAAGAGTTAAGATGAATGTAGATATGATGAGTGTCATCATTCTACTATCTATACTCAAGTCATTCATGAAGCTTCACAATAATCATTTTGAATGAATTTAATGAAGCATGTATAAATGTTGAAATGCTCTTGTATTGAAATCCTTTGAATTCAACATAAGAGATTCTTTGTCTTGAACAATGGTTGTGTATAGATGAAGAGAGCGCAGTGGAAGCATGGGTCGAACCCGAGTAAGAAGGAAAGTCAAAGAGTTGACCTACTTCTGTGACTTTCATATGACATCCAAAGAGTTGGATGAATGCCAATACTGCAATAAGTTGATGTGTTGGTAGTATGACTATCAAATCTTTCTAAAATCCTTAGTGAAGGACTCAGATAGAGCATCAGAATAATCTACATATAATCATTGACTCTGACTTTCTTATTTCATAAGATAAAGTCTAACAATTGTATCCCAATCTTCTAATAACATTTGCAATTGGTTGCATGTATATATTAGAAGATTAGAAATTTGATCTTAAGGTTTAAAAGTCATCTACATGGATATTGATGTAGTTGTGACAACAATCTCTATTGGATAGATGGACTTCATATTCTCAGTGGGAGAGCCCTTAGTCTTAGAGAATGTCTCTATGACCTAGATATTAGAATACCCTCATTGTTTATTTCTAAATGTTGGAAATAAACATGAATTCTGAGATAGAACTATCATAAAGAGTTATGATGGAAATATTTCAGATAGTAATCTAACATCTAGTGGACTCCACAAAATTAGAAAATTAATGAATGGTTCATTAAGATTTCTAATACTGAAAATCAAACCTTATAAGATCAATAAGAGAATGAAGATCATTTGACAATGATCTGGCATCAAGTCTTGGACATATGTCTGCTGATGTGATCAATAGACTAGTAAGATATGAAACTTTAGAATGTCTAAGATTTCAAATCTTACATACTTATGAATATTGTATTCAAAGTAAAATGTCCAATACACCCTTCTCTGGGAATGGTGTTAGATGTCGAGGTATTCAAGATCTCATACATACTGATGTATGTAGATCATCTATATCATAGTAAACATTATGGATATGTGATATCTATTGATGGTTATGTATGATATGAGATTTCTTCTCTTCACCCGAGAAACCTTTGAAATGTTCAAAGATTTCACAATTTTGGTTTAGAACCAAAGTTTGAAGAAAGATGAAATGAATTTGATCTAACCTAGGTAGCTTGTACCTATTAGATAAAATTCAAAGAATACCTTATGGAGATATGAATATCATTTCTATCTCACTCCTCCTGATAAACCTGAACTCAATAGAGTTGTAGGGAGATACAATTGGATCATGTGTGACATGATTTGATCAATGATGAATTTTAGCATAATTATCCTCTTAGTTTCCTGGTATATATGCGTAGTAGAGACTACAATATATATCCTTAATAAGGTTCCATGGATGTAAGCTGGAATCTAGCACTTGAGAGTACTACTTCATTAGGAAAATAAAGTATGGTATTGGATACCTACTTTATGACCTTGAGATTCTTAAAAGATCTCATCTCTGAGAATGTGATTCTTAGAGGATGACTCTCTTGAGAATCAAGATGAAAATGAAGTGTAGGAACTCATTTAATCTTGAGCAGATAATGAGGCTCCTAAAATCGGAAACTTAAAGGACAATTAAAGATGAAGCACTAATACCTCTTCAAATGAGTTTGAAGATGTATTCCATGAGTCAGATAAGTCTGACAATGATCGGACTTCATGTGATGAAGCTCCTGAGGATCGTGACATGGAAAGATGGATATTAGCAATAAAGTCTAAAGTAGACTTCATATACAAGTGTTGTATATGGACCCTCGAGGATCCACCTATAAGGGTTAGACCTATTAAGGTGTAAATGGATCTTCAAGAGAAGAGGGAACCTGATGAGAAGGTAGAGACCTTCAAAGCTCGGTTCGTAGCCATAAGCTACACACCGGAAGAGAAGACATTGCTTGCAATGAGACTTGCTCTTCGGTAACCATTCTTAAAATCATCAGAATATTGCTAACCCTAGCTACACAACTTGATTGTTGCATCTTCAAGATGTAATTCAAGATTGCATTCCTCTAAAGAATACCTCTCTGAGGATATTCACATGAAGTAGCCCCAGGGCTTCATGATTTTGGAAAGTAAGGTGTGAAAGCTAAAGAAATCCATCTGTGGACTCAAATAAGCTTCTTGTTGTTGGAACATAAGATTTGATGAAATTATAAATGTTATGATTTCAAATAGAATCTTGATGTACCATGTGAAGCTTAGTGGGAGTGCCATTGTGTTCATCGTGCTAAATGTAGATAATATCCTAATCATTTGGAATGATATAAGGATGAGAATAAGTGTTTTATAGACTGGATATTCCATACCTTGAGATATGATCTCAAGAATACCTCTTAGATCTTAGTTCTGAAGTTGTTCAGAAGCAAAGAAGAGAGGGTATTGGGATTGTCACATTTGTAGTACACCTTGAACATTTTCCATTCTTGGAAATTCCTAGAAAGGCTTCCTTTCCCTTGAGATTTGATACTAACCTATCTAAAGGGATAGCACCTCAAACAGTTGAGGAAGTGAATGCTAGAACTGCTTGCACTTGTGCATCAGTTATGAGAAGCTAAGTATGCTAGATGTGTACAAAAGGCAGATGTCTGCCATGCAGTGGGAGTAGTAAACTGTTACTAATCCTACTATGGAGAAAGAACACTTGATTGTAGTAATAACAATATCTTCAAAGATGACAAGGCTTTAGAGATAGTGATCTCTAAGTCTTATCTTCAAGAGCTTAAGACTTTATAGATAGAGATCTAAAAGGTCTTAACTGTGGATACCTTGAGAGATAGTGATCTCCCGGAATAAGGGTATTCTGATAAGGATTATGGATATACTGGTTATAATAGTTATTGAGCAATAGTGTCAAGGACACTATAACTACTTTGACTAGATTGAGTATAGGTTGCATTAGATGCAACATTCGCATTGGATGCGAGCACTGTTACCTAGGGATATGCAAGTACCGTAAAAGGACTTGGCATAGTCTTTTGGGAACAGAGTGACTGATCAGCTTACCTAGCTATTTCTAAATGGCCTATGATTGTCACATGAGTGTGAGTTTAAATGATTAGCCCATTAATGGCTCTTTGGGCTAGTGGGAGATTGTTGGACATGTCAGCCCACGGCGAGCCATTATGCAATAAATGTTATTGCAAATATCATTCCCTGATCTGAAACGAAGAATAAATAATTTGCATAATAGGTCCCTCTGTACAATTAGGGTTATGTACCATGGCTATCTTAATGATCATACAGCTGTTGATTCAATTATTGAATCGTAAAGGCTGGTGCTTGGATGAATATCTAAAGGGTTAGATTGAGGACTCATCAAGCACCGTCAAATGATTGTTAAGATGTGATCTCCAACCTGAGTAGGAGATTGCAATCCTTTCTCACATAGGTTGATATCTGACCGACCTCTTGATGCATGTCCTCTGCATAGGAATAGAGATTCGGATGTGTCAGATTAGTTAGGTCAAAGAGTTGACTTAACGAGATCGAGATAACCTAAGTCCTATGTTGAATGCTGTCACAGCATAGGCACGCATCCTCTGACCGAAGACAGATGTGTTACTATATGTCTGAGTGTGTACATTTGGCAGACCAATAGGTTGATGACCTAACCAAGGTATATACACCGGTGCGCTGGTGTGCATGTAAGGGCATATGAGTAATACGATCTCTCAAAGGGATCATACAGGTTCATTACTGAACCGGAAGATATAAGCTCACTCATGAGATATTGGGAAGAATCAAATTCCGTGCACGGTCGACTCGCTTTGGAAGCTTGACTGAATTTGTAGGTTTGATATATACTTTTGGAAAGTATATGATCAAGACCTAGGTATGATATATGCTTTTGGAAAGCATATGATCGATACCAAATCCCAATGATCAAATGAGAAACTTAGTGATCAAACCCTGAAGAAGACAGTGTAAAATTGATCTTGATCTTCGGGTTGACCATGGGTCTTTCAGTATGCAGGATGTACAGGTATTGGGAATACCTGAGGGTGATGTGATCATAAACAATTGTATATCCATGACGCTTCCATTCCGAGGGAGTGATGAAACAGGTCTGGATTTTAGTGACTCCTTTCAATAGAGAAGCAATCCGATCTTAGTCCAAGTGTTGGACATTGGTCTGAATGAGATTCAGATTCAATGAGAAGATTGGATTTGCGGTCTTGATTTAATCAAGCATATGTGGGAGGTTCGTAAGATCTGGATTTGAGATAAGATCTCAATATCCAAGTCACTATACGTGGAATAATACAATCGCCCTGTCCTTATCTCCAAGTATCTGCGGAGAAAGCACATTATTCTTGAAAGGGTTCAAGAATAATTCTTTTGATGAAATATCCAAGAAAGGACTTGTTGATCAAATGAGATTTAATTATCAAGCTTAAATATGAATATGATTCATATTGTGAAAATGATTATCTAAGATAATTAAATGGGATTTAATTATCAAGGATTAAGAGAATGTGGATAAAACTATCCATGATATATGTGTGTTATAAATATGATTTATAATATACATATATAAGAGAGAAAATTTATGTAAATAGCATTTGTTAATTAATAATGTTGATTGGATTCACACTTATTAATTAATTGAAAATGCAATTTACCAATTAGTTTGGGTTGTGAATATGATTCACATAATATTCAATGGCATGATTGAAATATTCACAAATTAATTGGAAATTAATTTGGTGAATATTTTTTTGATTACTAAATTAATTAAGGAATAATAAGATAAATAAAAGAGAGCCAAATAACCACCATTAATAGGTGGCATCACCCGTGAATTGTTCAGGGGTGACGCCCCCCAATTTTAGGGGAGGTTGGTTGACTCCATTTTATTTATCACATTATCTTTTAATTAATTAATGATAAATTAAATTATGTTGATAATGTTGCAACATATTTTAATTTAAATTAATGTTGTTGGTTTTAACCAACAACAATCATAGCCATTGATTTAGCATGGACCAAGCATAGCCCTTGGATCCATGTTTCCCATGGATTGAGATCCATTGGATCCTAAACTAGTATAAAAGGAGGGCTAGGGTAGCCTTTCCAAGTTACAACATTCTTGAGTTGAAGAACTATACTCTCTCTCTCTCTCCCATTCTCGTGGGGTCTCCCTAATATTCAAGTGGCCGTCCACTTTGTGTATTAGGAAGGAGATCATTTTTTCTATGCCTCGACGCTTGGATCTTCGTCAAAGGATTGCGGGAAGGACGTGACTCATCATCGTGCCCGCAAGTGCATTCTCCGTGGGTCGGACTTAAGATAGGAGGATCTCTACTTTGGGATCTCGCGATCACAACCACGCTTCAAGAGGTATTCCTTGTACTTTGTGGTTTGATGAAACGATCCGAGAAGTGTTCTCGTGATCATGTGGTTTCGTCTTTAAAGTTAAAATTTTAATTTCCGCTGCATCTAGCATCTAGTACGACTAGTTGCTCCGATTGCATACGATGCGATCGACACGCTTCCGTGATGCGCTTAAGAATTCACAATATCCTTCAAGTGGTATCAGAGCCATAGGTCGAATAAGGTTTTGGAGATGATCCATACACCTTAGGCGATTTGGTTCTTGAAAGGGTTACGAAATTTTTACTGCATTTCAATTTTCGCACCTCTGTCTAATTGAATTTTTCTGTACTGTTTAAAATGTTTAAACACGAAATTTTCAATTGGATTTTGTTCCCCATTAAACAAAGAAACTATAGGACTTGAGTTTACTAAATTTGGACTTCATTTGCTCAAGATATGGCTTTTTGAATATGACTATATTCACTGTTGCGGGAACTGCGGATTTAAACGTGATTAATGAGATAATTACAGTTTTAATCCGCCTCGAAATGCGTGAATTATCACTTGGGTTCTTTAATAAATCAAATAGGCAATCTTTGAAAATTGAGTTTGCAATTTTTGGATTTAAATTGATCAAGATATGTTAATTTTAGTGATTGGGGGTCACGGCTGGAAATTGACATTTTTGATCTTGAACCTTGTGATATGTCATTCAATTATCATGATGAAAATTAATTGTTAATTTTCTGGAATAATTAGTGATAAATATTTGTGAAATATTTAAAGAGATAATTATTTCATTGAATGACACTTGCCTAAACCACAATGATGAGATATTAGATCTTGATCATTGGTTCATCAACAAACATTGCTTTCATGAAAACCATAGTTTATCCTACAATTGTTGTAGGACAACTTTTACATGAAAAATCCTTTTGCTTGAATAGGATTGGGGATTTGTCTAGCAAATCTCTTTATAATCAAAAATGTTTTGATTTATATTATATGGTATAATTTCGGTTGAAAAACCGATGAACATCTCAAAGTACATGATGGTCTATCTGGTATTATCCTTTCCCGAGGCGGATGTGGTGCCTAGTCGGAGAGCATTGGGGTAGCGGGTTGCAACGTATGTGGTCCGTCCCACTCTCGTCGGTACTGGCCATGACAGCGGGTAGGGACTGTATAATGCCGGAGATAGACAATGTGTATTTTTCTAATTATTAAAATTCAAATAATACGTACTTTGAGTATATACCTATTATTCAAGTAAAAGACATGTTTGTTGATTGATGTTTGGATTGATGATTAATTTAATGTGATTAAATTAATTATGTCAAATAAACACTCTATTATGAATAGATGTGTATTTCCCCTGGAAGAATTAATTATGTGAACCAATCATAATGTTTCTTATTTTTGACCGGGGGAGTTGACCGGAGGTCAACATCCCCGTGGACCAATCAGAATGCACCATTTCGAAATTATTTGAAAATTGATTTAAAAATAGTAAATGATTTTATTTCAAAATATTTTCTAAACAAAAAATGTTTCTTATTTTTCAAATTATTTTTTAGTGATTTGTATTTATTTTTTTTGAAAAATAAATTAATGTATATACATAATATATTAATATATAGGTATAAATACCTAGGTATTTTTTATTTTTATTTTTATTAGTTTATTTTTGTAAAATTATCTCCATTTTCTATTTTATTTATTTACAATATAAAATGTGGGATATAAAATAGTTTTTATTTTATTTTTATTGTTTATTTACAAGGACAAAATAAATAGGTGAATGTACATATATACATGGTATATACAAGGGTGAGAGAGAGAGAAATTATTTTTGTTTTTATTTTACTTTTATCGTTTTTATTTTATTTTTAGAAATATATACAAATTATGAAGAACACACATATATTTTTATTTTATGAAGATAAAATATAAACATAAAGGGAAAATATATGCACAATGATGAATGTCCCTATCTCACTCTACTTGTTTTATTTCGCGGTCCCTTGGGTTCGGGTCACTCAATATTTACTCTAAATATTTCCCTCTTTTTCTTCATTTCTGTATTCCTTTATTTTTTACAAAAACATGCTAATTATTGCTATTTACACAAAGCATGCAATTTGACAATTTATTATATTTACAAATAATTACATGGTGTTTTGCAAAGATTTTCTACTAAAATAAAGGAATAAAGAGTGATGAATGGGATTCATCACTCACCTGTGGGGTGCATGCGGCGGAGGCTAGGGGACAGCCTCGGATGTGTAGCTGTGGCTCGACACTCGAGCCTCCACATAGCTGGATAGTGGCGATTCGAGGGAGGCATGGGCTATGCGGCAGGCGGAGCTTGCCTCATTTCTAGCCAAGGCCGAGGCTCGAGTAGTGCGGTGGCCATCCGAAGCAAGGGCGGATCTAGACGAGGAGTTTGACCTTCGCAGAGATGCATGTGGTGGGGTGGAGAGGAGCTCAATCAGGCGAAACGCCCAAGAGCTCCATTGACCACTTGTTAAGGCAAGGCAGAGGTCAACGGCGGAGATGGAGGGCAACGAGCGGTGATGCGGGGTCTCCATTCGTGGTCGTGAAGCGGTGGAAGAGCTTGAGTTGTGGTAACCTATAAAGTGGTGAGGAGTGGGCGGTGCAATGGTCGACACGAGGTGGGTGGCAAAGTTGTGGTTGAGCTGCAGGTTGAGGTGGTGTGTCACAAGGTGGGTGGTCAAAGGGCAGAGCTCTGTATATCGTGCGGATGCAATGGAGTTGATGGTGAAGGAAGGTGCATGTTGTGTGAAGGAGGTGGCCAGAGCAACTGGAGGTGAAGGTTGAAGACGAAGGTGAATGGTGGAGGAATTATTGTAGATAGGGTGAGATCATGAAGGGGGTCGTAAAATTCTCCTAGGAGAGCTGGAGCTTCAAGATCCAGTAGGTCTTTTCCTCGAGCGCATGGACGGATACGCGAAGCTCGAGTGCTCTAGAAGAGTAACTACACGGGTTAAACGCATACATCTCACCAGAACTGCTAGAACTGGGAGCAAGCAGTTGTCGTCTATGCTCAATGGGAGAGGGGTGGATCGTTGTTAAAAGTCGGTAGTGATGGGTTTTATAAGCGAGAGGAGGAGAGGACGTATAATTACTGGAAATGTATGGCGAGGAGGTGGAGTGGGAGAATCGTAATGGTTAGAGGAAGGTGAAGCGACAGCGTTGTTCGTTATGCTGAGGATGAGAGGACGACAGTTACGCAGTGGAGGAGAGGAGGGCGACAATGCTAGGGATGTAGGAGGTTTGGGGTCACGTGTTGTGTACGTGATCTGGAGAGAGGGGTGAGGTCACGTGCTGCTCTCATGACCTAGTGAGGAGAAGAGAGAGAGAGAGAGAGAGAAGAGAGAAACGAATAGGGAAAAGAGAGGAAAATATATAATAAAATAAAAAGTAAAATAAAATAAATAAACTAAAAAATAAGTAAATAATAAAAAACAAAATATAACTAAGGATTAAATAAATAAGATAAAAATAAAAAAGAATAGTAAATGAAGTCAAATGTAAAAGTTTCAACATGACAATTGCCTATCTCAATGAGATCTACAACTTTCTTGAAGGACCAATAATGAAAAGAGATCATCTGTTTAAAAAATATTTTTGGAGGTACTCTATAGATAATAAAATACTTTACTTTTTTATTTTATGATTTTTATATTAGTTTGATTTTAATTAGTGGATTAATTTATATAAAATATATACATAATTAATCTAATTTTTATGGATTTTTTAAGGCTTACAAAAAGGTAAAATAAAATCAACAAAGATAAAATATGTATAAAATATACAATGTCAGATTTTTGTATTTTCTTCTGATTTTTTTATGGATTTTATTTCTTGATGCTAAGTTAGTTAATTAGTAGAAGAATAAATTAGAGAAATAATTAGGTCAAAGTAAGTGATTTTTATACATAAAATAATAATCACAATCAAAGTCAAAAACACATATTATTTAATTAAATATTTTAACCTTAAATTTATCACAATTAGTGAATGTTAATAAATCAATTTTAGGGAATTTAATTAGTGACTTATTAAGTGGATTTTGCTAAGATGTCTATATAAAGTAGATGAGTCATGAATTCATCCTGGTGACATGAGCTTCTTCACTGGAGAGTTTGGCGCAGAGGAAGAGGTGCATGAACGTGTGATCCTACGTTAAATTGATCATTCGTACTTTGCCTGAGCTCCAGATCTGGTCGTCGTTTTCACCATCCCAATCGTTCTCCACCCCACCAAGCACCTCCACTTCGTACCCCTTTCTCTTCTCTACACCCCAGGCACTTTCATTCCCCTTGTATTCCCCAGATCACGAGATCAGGGTCTTCACCCCAGCTACTCATTGTCATGCTTAATCTCGATTCATCTTCCCATTGATTCGAGCTTCGAACCTCCTATTTCGCCTAGAACCACTAACCTTATATGTTCGTGACTCTAAGGACCCCATCTAGGTTGCTTTTGTCAAAGCATGAGGCACCCAAGCTGCTCTGCCTTTCTTGACCCAGTAGGACTCTGAGTCCTGGACCCATCTAACACTCCCAATAGTCGCATGGCCCTTCCAACTTCCTATTGAGACACTCGCGAGCCCTCTGGTGGCTGCAGCTGTCTAGGAGACCGGATCAAAGTTCGCTCATCCATGTGTTCTTCCAAGTTCTTCCTATGTGCCTCTTAACATGTATTAAATCAGTGATTCGATTGCATGTTTTGTGATAATATCTTCCTTCCTACAATATTATAATTCTCAGATTCTTCATGAGCAATTAGTTTAGAATGTTAGATGTGACTCCGGAACAGTAGAGGAAGCTAATCAACTTCTTATTTAGTGACGATTTACGGTATATAATGTGCTTTATATTTGATTATTACTTAAATTTACTAATTTAGAATAATAGCAGACGACACCAACCAAAAATACTGCGAATCGTACGAAGGGATTCAAATCGACACATAAGATGGGGAGGAAGATTACAAATTAATTCAGGCACAATTTTGTAAGATTGTTTATTTGATGAGAGATAAATAATACAAAAGAACTTTGATATATAATTTTTTTATTTTTAGGAAAAGGAAATTAACCTAGAGGCTACTTGGATAGGAATTTTTATGGGGTCAAAGACTCGAGACCCCAGCGGAGAAGTGCAATATGTAGATGATGCATTCGTACTAATTCATGTAAGTTAATCACGATATACAATAAATATCCATACAATTTTTTCCTTAATTTATTTTTAAATCATATATGTAGGACAAACTCACTACGACTGGCTCTTTATATAGTACGGGGATGACCATCTTACCATTATCTACTGAAAAGGCGTTCATCCAAGCCACAAGTCCAGAATATTTTAGATGTATATGATCCGACAAATAGGGAGTGATGATTCGTACATGGTGATGGTACGTAACTAGTGTTAGTGGGTCTGGATCATCGTGACACTGAAGAGAGAGGGAGAGAGAGCTGTGAGGTGTTAAGGTGCAGATGTAACAAACATACCCTCAAATATAGTCCCGCATCTAAAACTTACAAAGTGTGAGAGTGGGTTATAAGTGGTGGGGATTACTACTTGACAACTTGGGCTTAAGCATTTTGGATGGTTGTTAACGGATCCATTTGGATTCGAACCCAACAAGTTGTCAGGATCAGTTTTCCTCGATAACGAACTCAGGACCTAAACCCGAGAAGTTACAAATTGTATCAAAGCCAATTTCCCTCTGATAGTGAAATGGGCTACCCAAGAGGTGGAGCCACTCTACAAAGAGATAGGAGGAAATAGCTACCTGGAGCGTGCAACCGTTACTGTCACTGGGAATTAGTGATGGACCTTGTCACAATAAGGACGTTGCAAATATAAGTGGGGGAGGTTGTATCATACCCCCAAATATAATCCCACATCTAGAACTCACAAAGTGTGAGAGTATGTTCTAAGTTGTGAGGATTACTACTTGACAACTTGTATTTTGGGTGGTTGTTAACGGATATGTTTGAGTCCGAACCCAACAAGTTGTCAGGGCTTTCGTGCAGGAAGAAGAGATGGTCAAGATATGATCTGACATGACGAAGATGTCCGTGTAGGATGATGAGGAGAGGAGCTTACAATTGTTTAAGTTTACCAGATAGATTAAGTATAAGAAAATCAAATAAACACTATAATTTTAATATCAATATCAATAATAATAATAATGTTATCCTAAAATAATCTAGGGGCTTGTGCCCCCACCGTCCCCCTCTAGATCCATTCATGGCTATATTTATCTCGGCTAATTATATAGCAACAAATGTGATATTCATCACTAATTTCAATAATTTTGTCATTATATATTTAATAATGGAAAATATAATGAATGATTTTCACAAAATACATTTTTTGTGTTGTAGTGACCCCTCTAATCTTTGCAAATCTTATACGAAAATCCTTGGACAGTGACATAAATGTGGAATAGGGTAAAATATTGCAATTAGGGATTCAAACAGACGCATACATGTACATATAGGAATATGGATATGGGTGTTACCATATCCATATCCATTTTTACATATGAATACAATGGATATTGATGGATATTAAAAGTATGTTACCACATCCTTAAAAAATAGATACGGATATAAAATGGATACTGGTCGCATATGAATAATACTTGAAATACTTCATATTTTAGCTAAAATATACATGTATTGTAGGAAAACTACATGATATAAATATACTAATTGTACTTATATCATAAAAATCATATCAAATATGGTGAAAGAATGTATAAATTACGTTACCACTGCATTTATGTGGAATCAGAAATAAAGGTACGAATACATATGTAGTAATATCCGTATCCATATTCATTTTGGAATAGATATGGATACCGAGATATAGATGTCAAAATTTGTATAAAACGAATACGATGATAGATCGGATTCGAATATATCTATATCCATTTGCATTCCTAATTACATGAGTTATTATGAAATTTATAAAGAATTTAGAGGGCATTAAACGAAAATCCCCATGTATTTTAATTTTCCTACGGGTCAAACTGTGCAATGATGAAATCTTATTCCCCCTCGTGTATACACGTCCTGATTTGACACACCTAATTTTAAAAACACAGCCGGTTAGATCGAACTTGACCGGACCACGTCGACACTACGTGGTCAACTTCATTGATTAATTAAAAAGGACCCAATTAACCCGCGTCAAATCACACCCAAAGCATATATCCAATCGAGCCCCAAGTGGCCACAGGCACACACAACCTCCTCTCAGATCTTAGCCAACGCAGTGGCTCGTAATTAGAATCGGGTCCCACGCAAACAACATGCACGTCGCTGTCACTCGCCAAATCCATGCAAGGCGATATGCATATAATCAGAGTTGATTAGTTGTAAATGGGTCCTCATTTACGTTCATTGGGCTCCCCATCCCTTATCACAACACCCTGGCTACATCTATTAGCCTTCACTGCCATGGACCCCCACCCCCAACCCAAAACTAGAGGCACACGCAAGGCCGACACTTGCGCGGCGCACTGTGTGGATCTACCGAGCGCGGCTAGGGCCTGGGATGCGAGCGTATGCCGACTTGTCAGTATCGTCGTCGTATTCCAATCCATGCTTGTTCGTGAAGAATGATATCTTGAGAACCGGATGTTAAGTATATAACAACGAATATATGTCGCTGACGAATATATAAAATTTATTTTGATTATTTTTTGTGAAATATATACAATTCTATATAAAATTTCCTGTTTCTAATCTATAATATTTATCTTTAGTCGCTCTCTTTTAAGTTGCATAGAGAAAAATCCACTGTAATTTCGATTAATTCCTTCGTATTAGAAGACATATTTTCCGTATGTACGATTAGATTTGACAGGAACCATTTATCTACAAACACTTCTGACAAAATAATATGCGTGTATGATAATTAATTAAGGATTTTTACCGTTGAGTCCCTCTTAGATTATGTAATATATGTTATTCCTCTCCCTTTTTTGCAATATCATTTGAGCCCTTTTGGTAGATTCGGTCAATTCCTATCTCAAACAACTGCTAGTTTTACCCTATTGAGATAAACAAAACCATTATTTATACACATCATACCCCGATTTAGTAAAACTTTCTTACCGTTCCGTCAATTCCATCAATTTATTGAAAATTGTAGGGATGCAACGGTAAGAAAGTTTTACTAAATCCGGGTATGGCGTGTATAAAAAAATGGTTTTGTTTATCTCAATACGGTAAAACTAGTGGAAGGACACACATGATAATGGTGTTAGAAACTAAGGATAAGTATGATATTGTAAAAAAAGAGAGGCAGTTAATAACTGATATTATAGAATCGACAAATACTTTTATACTTCTGCATACGATTTCGGTGACAGGGTTCTTCAGTATATATAGGGATTTTACAATATGACCCTTATAGTGATTGTAATTACATCACAACCCCTTCAATCTTCCTATATCGAATAGGTAAAATCCTATTCGAGGACCGTGGTGTAGGAGTTGTAGGATTAAAGGGGTCGTAACTCGTATGAGATTATATACAAGTTTTTCGTGTTCATTGTGCAAAATTCTCAAAATATATGGGCTCTTACCGAAATGTGATTTCTAAAATTTAGTGGATAAATCTAACTGTATGGATCTAATTATACGTATAGCTTCTACGGATACCCGAAAAATGGTGACCATGAAATACTTGCAGTGTGTTCATCCTAATAAAAATAACATAACAATATCCACGAGTAAAAAGACAGACATTAACATCAAGTGACGTTGCCGAAGTCAAAAAAGTGTAAAAATAAAGCTCAACCTTTTTGCATGCACAGATAAATAATCGACTTCGTTGCATCACATCTTAAACATGGACAAACAAGTCCAGTTGTGTTGATTGGATGCGGAACGGCAAGAAAAGGATGGGAGATGTTGATGGGAACGGACTCGAAAGAGATGGCTGCACCTTCCTCAGCAGATCACTTGTTAATCAAGGTGTTTATTAGGGATGAAAACAAATATGGATCGGATATCGGGTTATTCCCGTATCTATATTCGCTTTGTCTACATCGAATACGAATACAGAAATAGATGTGGGTAGGACGTAGATTTAGAAAATCATATCCTTAAATAAACGGATATGAATACGAATCAAATAATCATCAAATACAAATTTAGTTTGATTAAAGATCAAATATAAATGTAAATTGACTTAAGATCAAATACGAATTTGATCGAACAAAGATAAATTAGAAATTGGGATCAGATTTCTATCAAGTAGGAAGTGAAAAGAACAAGATCGTATTTGAATATACGCACAATATATTAATTCAATCGAAATTATAATCGCAAATGAGTTACCTTAAGTTATAGTCATCGAGGGCCCAAATCATATATGAAGTTTTCGAAACAAAAAGATGTAGCAGTGATTGCCGGAGGTCAATTGGATGCATGGATTTGGATAGGAGGGGAAATAAGTTTGGGTTAGTTGTTCACTAAATAAACTATGTACGTATCTATATATTATGTTATGTATTTGGATATTCGAAGTGGATCTTTTTGCTGTTAACATATCCATATTCGTATTTATTTTTTTACAAATTATATCCATATTAATAAATATTTGAATATAGATATCCATATTTGATAAATTTTCCAAAATGATAAGTGGATATTCAATCCATATGCCCTTCCATCGTTAGTGATAAGCGAATATGGTAAGCAGATATTCGATCCATATCCATTTTCATCCCAAGTGATAAGCGAATATGATTGGCGAATATAGTAAACGAATATTTGATTGCTCTCTCCACCTTTTCTTTGATGTTTTCTAATGACATTCGAGGAGATTCAGATCACTCAATGATAACATGTTTTTATTCAAATTTCAACTTAACCTGGTATTATGATCCAATCAATCAACCTTATCAAATTTTAACGATTTTAAATTTATTGAAACCGACATATTCTAGACAGACATGTATGAGAATGTCTATTTTATACAAAATTTGAATGAGAAGACACGGATTTTGTATTGAATTCAAGATCAGAACTATTATCGAGCTGATCAAGAAGCGTGCTAGATCAGAATTATTATCGAGCCGATGATCAAGACAACTTGTTGGGCTCGAGTTGAGAGTCAAAACCATTAATTAACGTAACCACAGTCGGCATTCACTAGGTCTCTAATTTGACGAATTTACCCCAGATATCAATTTCCATTAGATTAGTATTTTACGGGGGTTACAGCATAATTGACAAAGTTTACAGCGGTAGTGATATAAAAGTCCTAATATGGATAATTTGTACCTTTGCACATTTAAATGGACAGGAGAACGGGAGGATGGAGAAGAGGGATTAGTTGACAGTTGTTAATTTTTATAACTAATCCTTAAATATTCTTAATACAGAAGTGGTCAAAAAGAAGTGGACCCTATTCCATCCCACCGACCTCACCCTCTCACCCCCCAAACCACTCGAGTGTAAGATTAAGGTTAAAATTAACGGATAATATTAAGAGAAAGGGAATTAATTAAAAGCGTTGTGGAGCCCATGGGGGCACGAGAAGACAAATCTTTGACGATCCCACCACGTCTGGTATTGGTAACAAAGAGGGCAAGTCGAAGAAGCCAAGGAAAATAGCACGAATCACCCTCCACTTTTGGGGGTCAACACGCCACCACCCTATCTTACGTGTCAATGATATTTAATTACCCTCGACAATTTACACAGGCAGGTCTCGATATCTCAACAACTGCATTCTAGTCCCTGATTCTGGATAGGCTCGGAGAATATGTGGCGTATAACCAATGTCATAGGAGTGGTGGTATAAGTAAACACGATTTCAGGGGTCACTATGTAAAATTATCGTTGATATTACGATGCTCATGTATCCAATGTGTGTGAATTTGGTTCGAATTGGAGAGATGTGACGAAATACATCACCATCTTGTAAGCAAAGCTCCAGCTGCACCACACCAAACACTGAAGACGCTATTCCTGGAGGGATATCCCTATTCCCTCCGAACCACATACCTTATCCCTATTCCTATATATATACCCCTCCCCTCCAACACACATATCCCATCCCACAAACCAATTCCAATTCCCACCAACATGAGCAAGTCCACAGCACTCCTCTCCTTGCTCCTCCTCGCACTCCTCGCGGCCGCCTCGGCCACTGACTTCGCTGGCAACATCGACGTCACGTGGGGCAATGGCCGGGGCAAGATCCTCCCCGGCGGCTCTATCTTGCAGCTCGTCCTCGACCGCACCTCCGGCTCAGGGTTCCAGTCGAAAAACGAATTCCTCTTCGGCCGGATCGATATGCAGATCAAAGTCGTGCCTGGCAACTCCGCTGGCACCGTCACCGCGTACTACGTATGTATCGCAATACGCACAATTCGATCCATTGGTGCCAATTATATGCGAACTACGGGCTAATCTTCTTCTTCTTCTTCTTCTTTTGCGGCGCAGCTATCATCGACAGGGTCCGCGCACGACGAGATCGACTTCGAGTTCCTGGGAAACCTGAGCGGTGATCCGTACACACTGCACACGAACCTGTTCAGCCTGGGGAAGGGCGACAGGGAGCAGCAGTTCAAGCTTTGGTTCGACCCACGACTCGACTTCCACACCTACTCGGTCCTCTGGAACCCGACCAACATCATGTAAGCTAAACACATGAAATTTAACCGCTGAATGTATAGTTTTTGAGTGGTCACTTCTGTGGCTTTGCAATCTAAACATGATGTTTTTTCCTCAACAAACACAAAATAAAATAAATTTAGGACTATCTCTGAAAGTTACACACGATTTTAAATTCAATTCTGGAAATTCAACGAGAGTTCAAAACGTCGTTTTCATAGAACATACCGGAGGAAAATGCCAGATGAACCCTACGTCGTGCATGTAAATTTTTAAAGGGTCTTGTGCAATAGTTACAGATTTAGAAAAATAATATATGATTACTACCTACTTCGACAACATCTTCAAATTGCCATTATGGTATCGTCCAGACATCCACGTATGATTGACGATCATTCTTGGCATGCACTAATATTATGTTATTTATATAGGTATATTTGCACTGTTGTCCCTAAAATCTTGTTTGATTACATCCATAACCTCAAAATCATTGTACTTACATCATGACCCCTGTAATCGTACCAGTGCTGACTCATGAGGTTGCGACAAATATTATGGAAACTGAGTATAGTTGCCAATTGGACAAGATTTCGGGAGTTTGTGTAAAAATCCCTTTTATAAATAAATAAAATTTGCATTGCCCATTTATTAAAACGCCTCCAAATTTGATATGTTTCGCCACAAATATGATTTTACATAGAAAAAGGTACTTACACGTATATCCCTAAAACGATTTCCATTGGGGTCCATTATTGTACTTTTTTCCCATTTTTGATCCTTGTATTTGTTACTAGAAACGAGTCTTCTTCGTAGGGAATATAAACTATATAGAAGTGCAAATCCGAAAACTGTATAGGGCGTCTACGAAAAAAATCAAATTTACATAATTTATAGGTGGGGGTTATTTATTGAACTACGCTTGTGAACCTGCTATTTTTTTAAGTTTAACGTTTAAAGGGATTCATGTAATATTGCGTGCTTATGGGGATATATAAAAATTCCTCATATTTTAATTTCCAGGGATTTTGGGAGATCCATGCAACGACCAAACGTCACGTCCAGTCCAACCAAAGCACTGATACACACACTTCTAATTAACTAAAATCCACCACTTGTTCTTAATCATCTCAAACTTACATCATTGATTATACCGATTAAGATACTGATCGCGATGCGATTTCAATCAGCTGGCTCGTCGACAACGTGCCGATCCGCATCTTCCGCAACCTCGAATCGAAGGGCATCTCCTACCCAAAGAGCCAGCCGATGCGCCTCTACTCGAGCCTCTGGAGTGCTGACGACTGGGCGACGAGGGGCGGCCAGATCAAGACCGACTGGTCCAAGGCCCCATTCATCGCCAATTACCGGGGCTTCAACGCGGACGCCTGCATAGGGACCGGCAGGGGGGCCACATCATGCCCCTCCACCAAGGGCTCCTGGTGGACTCAAACCCTCGACGCCGCAGGGCTGCAGAAGCTCCGCCGCGTGCGGCAGAACAACATGATCTACGACTACTGCACCGATTTCAAGAGGTTCCCGCAGGGGGTGCCGGCGGAGTGCTCGGTCCCGATCTAGATCACGAGCTGATTCGTGGTTAAATTTGGACTCGGGATCATGTGATTAATCTCGTAATTATCTATATAATGATATGTAATTAAGAGAGGTTCTTCATGTTGTGTACGAAGAATTCCAAGAATATAGTTGTATGTATATCATATATAATTATATGTATTTTGAATTATCTTTTGTATTTTTACACTTCATAGTTATGAGAATTACCAACGAGAATAAGTTTCTTTAAATATGTTTTTGTGCATCTCTGCATTGCCACAACGTAAACCCTTCAGTATTAATAATTAGAATTTTTATCACTTGAGCCTTTCTTAACTTTTACAATATATGTTGATGCTTATTTTTTTAAAAAACTATCAAATGTGCCCCTACTTATAAAATTCACTCTGCCCTTTTGTAATCTCAGTTATGCCACTATTCTATCTTAGCGGAAAGGCAAGAGTGAATTTTGTAAGAAGATAGAGGTACATGTGATATTCCAAAAACAAAAGTAAGGATATAATTGATATTGGAAAAGTTAAGAAAGGCACAAGTGACAAAAACCTTATAATAAATACTTGAACACAGTCTTATATGTTAAACAAAAAAGATTACAGAGTCTTAATTATAGAGTAATTAAACAAATATAATCACAAAACATTAAAAAAGTGGACGCCGTATATTACATAACCTATAATACAGCTGTGCGACGAGCCAAGTTAGCCACACATAACCTAAATATATTAAGAAATTCAATTTAAAGAGATAAATTTTCAATGGATCATATTTTCATTATTATTTTTTATACACATATATGGATTAAATGGGTGGGGTAGCCAAGCTAGAAACTCCCATCCTTATTTTTTTTGAATTGGTGTAATGACATACGGGGGATTAAGTTAAACTAATACAAGTAATGCATGTTTCAAATTTCACGGAAAACAGATATTTCTAATCCATTCCTCTAAAAAGCAACGATTTTAGAAATTCTGGCTCTGTTAAATTTTGATAACCTTGACGTGTGGGATGAGAATCTCGAATTTAGTTGAATTTTGAATGAAAATATGATAATATTATGTGATCTAAATTCCCTCAAATGTCATAAAAAGATATCACAAAAAACTAAAAAAAAGTGGATGTGATTAACTTAGCTATCCACATGGGCTATATCCATTTTTCCTAGATGTATGATATATATAAGATGTATGTGGCAACCGGCAAGACTGAGTAATTTTTCTTTTGGGTTTTTACACTTGTGCCTTTCAGATTCTGCGATTATAAATATACCCTCACCTTTTTATAATAACACTAATATTCCAAGTATTCTTACGAAGTTCACAGTACTATCCTTCCATCAAGATAAAATAGAGGTCTAAGTATAATAACAGAAGGACAATACTGCGAATATTGTAAGAATACAACAGAACAAGTGATTGAAAAAAAGTAAAAACATAATTGTAATTGTAAAATCTTACAGGGAAGCAAGTGTAAAAACTCCGTTTATATTAATAATATTTTACATTACGTAATTAATCTGCTGAAGACGTGAGTCTGGTCAGGAAGACCTTGAAAAGGGTCTCCATGTTTATTTAATAGATGATGTGCATACTTAACCAAGAATTTAATTTTATTGGAGTTCAGATTTATTATGGTTGTTTTCGTTGTCAAACAGTTAATTACATGGGATAGAGACGGGCAATGTTCATACGATGAGGCCATTATAATAAAATGATGTTATAGTCGTGATCAAATCATTCTTTTCATCGAATGATTATATTATTTGTTGCGAAATAATTGGTGAAATTAATCTCGTGCTGCATCACTAGCGACGACCCATATACAATGCTTACACGTTGGATTTTTTCCAAAATATAGATTAATCATGGGTAATTTCTTACTCCAAAATTTATTGATGATTAGTTTTTTTTTTAAAAAGATAATAGATAAGTTTCGTTGTATGGACCATCACTGTGATCTAGCAACGGTTATCATATCCTTCGCTAATTTCGAAATAATTTTGTAACAACTACATAACATCGTTGTTAAATATCTAATAGTGGACGACATAGCGAGGGATTTCAAGAAAACGTCTTATGCATGTTTGTTTTCGCATTAAGCTCTACATTAATCAAGGTATTAGTGTGTCGATATCTTTTCTGGTGGTTATGAGGAAGGAATTTTTACATTTATACTCTTTTAAGTTTTGTTGTACTACGTGTGCTCTTATATTTTGGACGTTTACACTTGCGCCCTTTGTTATTTTGCTATTATAATTCTCCCCCTTTTTTCTTATAGCAGTTGTGCCAGTATATTCTTACAAAATTCATAATTCTATCCTTCTATAATTGTACTTATGTCCCTATTTTACCTTTTAATGGAATGACATTACTGTGGATTTTGTAAGAATAAATGGACACAATAGTATTGCAAAAATGGAGCCGTAGTTGCATAATCTCAAAGGGGTGCAAATGTAAGGAACACCATAGTTTTTGCACATACACTTGTGTGGCTTACGAAACTTTTTTTGGTAAGTAATTTGTATATATCAATCAAAAAAGGTATACTTGTCCGGCACAGGAGCCAATTGATAAGCAAATATGGTAAGCAACAACATGATCTGTTTGAGGGAAAAGAAAACCCTTAAGAGGCACAAGGGCCAAATTGCCATGGACTAATCCAAAATAATTCTAGCACTCTGGAGAACATGATGGAGGATGGCGGACAACGGAGAAGGGCACTGCCCAGTCCACCTCATGTTTCTTTCAGACCAAATGCACCACACGACGACAGCGAGGAGGGAGCCAAGCTTCAAGCGGGCACCCTAGAGAGGATAGCGGGAGATCCAGATCAGAGAGTCCTTGAGGGAGGACATCGGGGGTGAAGGAAGTTCTAAGGCAGCGCATGAGGAGCTCCATACAGAGGCAACAAAAGTGCAGGAGAAGAACAAATGGCCATGTGACTCCATGTCAGAACCGCAGAGGTAACAGAGGCCATGAGGAAATACACCCCAAGATGCAAGCCGATCAGTAGTAGGGAGGCGCTCCAGCACCCCCCGATAGAGAGCAAAGGAGAACCTAGGTGGGGAGCCCTTAGTCCAAACAAAAGGGGACCAAGGGGGGGTTCGACACGAGAGCACAGGAGCTCAAACGCTACAACAAACTGAAGCTTTTAGGCAAGGAATCCAACCAAAAGGTGGAACATTACCAGAGATAGACGGACGGGAGAAGGGGCCTCAAGTTGAGGATAGCCTTCCAATCCGCGAAGCAGAGGGCAAAGAATGGACAGTCCATAAGGTAAGGTTGTGCCGGTATCTGGATCTCATATAATAGAGGAATCGGAGTTGAGGATCCTCCAAGCCCAGCAAGCAACCATAACAGCACGAAGAGGGAGGGTAGACATTAAGTCAGCCCCACCCTCCGCCTTTGGAAGGCGCAGGGTATCCCAGGCGATATCATGACATCGACGCCCCCAAAAGAAGTCAGCACAAAGTTGGTCGATCTTCTGGGCGACAGAGGCGGGGAGAAAAATGTTGGCAGTCCAGTAGAGCACAACACCCTTGATCAAAGAATTAAGAAGTTGAGCACGTCCGAAGAAAGACAGGGCCTTGGCTTTCCAGCCATCAAGCAAGGCCCGCATCCAGTCCATAAGGTCCCTGTACACGGAGCAACGACCATTCACCTAGCCAAGAGGCAAGCCCAAGTAAACAGTGGGCAAAGATTTCCTTAGGATGCCCAGCCTTAGTGTGTCAGCAAAGTTGTCAACGTAGGATTTAGACCGAATGATCCTACTTTTCCTAGCATTAAGAGCCAGGCCCGAGATGGATTGGAAGGAGTGTAAGATCTCCTTAACCGCCAAGAGAGAACTGATGGTACCTTTACAGAAGAATAGTAGATCATCTGCGTAGATAAGGTGTGAAGGTGCAGCAGAACGCCCCCTCCCAAGAGGTTTTAACTTGCCAGAAGAGGAGGCCATATCCGCCAAGCGAGAAAGGGACTCCATACTGATCGTGAACTGGAGAGGGCTGAGGGGATCACCTTGTCTGAGACTGCGGGAACCCCTAAATAGCCTCCATGGGGAGTCGTTCAACTTGATCGAGAATGAAGTCGTGGTGATGCAGGTTTCAATCCATCGGATCCAAGTCTCACAAAAACCCATACACCTTAGGGCCGACAATAAAAAAGAGTGTTCGATGGTGTCAAAGGATTTGGAGATATCCACTTTGAAGCAAGCCTTATTGGAGTTCAAACGACGATCGAAGACGATCATTACTTCTTGGGTCAACCTGAAGTTGTCGCCAATGGATCTCCCCTTGGTAAAGGTTGATTGATTCTGCGAGATAAGATGCGGGAGAACCTCGACAAGTCTAGTGGCAATCAGTCTAGCAAAAATTTTGTAGGCTACATTACATCAAGATATAGGACGGAATTCCCCAATGCAAGTTGGTGATTCAACCTTTGGAACCAGGGTGAGAAACGAGTGGTTCATTTGCCTAAGCATAGCACCACCGCCATGCAAGAAGTTAATGGCTGAGAAAATATCGTCTTTAATAGTAGCCCAATGTCTCTTGAAAAAACATGCATTAAAGCCATCGGGTCCAGGAGCACTCGCAGAAGGAATGGCAGACACAGTTTTCCAGATTTCTTCTTTGCCAAATGGTCGTACAAGCCACTCCCTAGCCTCGCCAGAAAGGATACGCACAGGTTGGGGAGGGGCAGCAAGGACAGGGGCCGACCCATTAGGGCCGAGGAGGGACTGAAAATAATCCAAGGCCTCGTGGGCAACAGTCGCGGGGCAATCTACAAAGTTCCCTTGAGAGTCAATCAAGGAAGAGATGTGGTTTCTGGCCACTCTCGCATTAGCCGAGAGGTGAAAGAATTTTGTGTTTCGATCACCGAGCTTTAACCATTTAATTCTACTCTTTTGTTTCCATGCCCATTCGAGGTCCGAGTCAAGGACATCAAGGTGGCCCCTTATATCCAATTCAATCTGGGCTAAGCAGGGGTCCACGGGGTCAATAGCCAGCGCGTCGGTAACATGAGAAAGGAATTTTTCCGCCATTTTGTTGTCGGTGTGGACATCGCCCCCCTTAGTCGCTGATGAGCTCAAGAACCGAGCGACTAAGGCGAGAAGGTATCAATGGCCGTTGCGACCTCAACCTCTCGGATCGGGCTCAATCAAGAAATAATCAAGAAACAATCAAGACCACCAAATATGAAATATCAAACAAATCAGGTCAAAAACAGCGGTCTCTCTATTTTATTTTACCTAGTATAGCTACCGGGGTCGAACACAAGGAGCACAGATCGGGAAATCCCACGAAGTAGTCGAGATTCAAAAATAAGGATTTTTGGTGGATTTTAAGTTTTTAAAATTTTTTGTGATTTTTAAAATTAGGAAAAGAATAAAGGCACTCAAAAAGACACAACCAAATAATTATTTAAAGCAACAAAAGTGATCAGAAAATCAAGATAAAAATATTTCTGGATTTTATAATTTTTCAAGTGTTTTTGATATTTTTCTTAGATTTTTATGATTTTTAGTTGATTTTATAAAAATGAAATAAGGCTGAAAATCAAAGATGTTGTGCAACCAGAATCTAAAGACTATTTAAAAATAACTAAATAGCTTATAAAATTCAAACAACAATTTTACTGTAAACTATAGATAAAACACTAACTACAGAAACTGAAACGACATTTTTTTCAGAATTTTTAATGATTTTTATGAGTTTTTTAGTATTTTTCAATTTGTAGAGTTTTTATAAATCCAAATCAAAAAACTTGGATAAAATCAACAATACAACAAAACAAGCCAACATTAATTTTTTTAGATTTTTTAGATGTTTATAATATTTTTAGTTGATTTTTCAATTTATACAATAGCAAATTTTTATATTTTTGAATTATTAAAAATAAAAAATGAAAACAAAACTAATCCAAAAATTCATGGAAATTTTACAACATAGTAGGAGCCATATGTCCAAATTTCATGAAGTTTGGATAAGAATTGATATTTTATTCAATCAATCAAAGACAAGCAGCACACAGGGACCTAAGTGTAACGAAAGTAAGTTCCAGGGCCAAGCAGTAATGCACGTAAAAAGTATCGGGCCAAATATGCAAAAATCCTAGATCGCACCAGGGTGGCACGCGAATCAAACAAGCAGGGGCATAAGTGTCATTCCAATTTATAAAAATTCATTTGATAACAACAATAAACTTCAGGGAAGAACATGCAAATACCCCACAACGCACGTGCCAGATCACGTGAAATACTCTCAGAGGGACCAAATTGCAAATAAAAGAAACTTGAGGGCCTAAGTGCAAAATATCCAAATTCAAAATAACTTCTAAAAAATATTTACAGGACTAAACTGAAATATAAAAAGCAAAGAGGGCCTAAGTATAAATTACCCTTTATTACAAATCCAACGGACGAGGGGCTTCACTTAAGATCGGACGGTTGTGATTGGGCGATACCCCTTTGGCGATGGGTTGCTCAGATCTGTTCTTCAGATGGATCGGGTGGTCGAGATCCTCAGACTACTGACGATCAAGATGAGAACTGGAGGTTGGTCTCTATCCAATGGCGGAGGAGGTCCATAGATGAACGGCGAAGAACTCGCTGCCAGCGAGCTTCGCTCGATCGATACGAGCTGCTGAGAGGTCCTCCGGAGCTGCGAGGATGGGAAAAACGCTGCTGGCGATGGTCCGCAGCCACTGGTCTGCTCCGATGAAGCCGGGAGGTCCTGGAAGACCCCGACGATGCTAAGGCACCTGGAGCTATGTGCTTCCGAGTTCGAACCTCCATATGAGGATCGTTTGCTTTCAAACCTGCACAGATAAATCACTGGGTCGAGGGCAAATTGCCTCGACCCGTTAGCAGGAGAAATGGGTGAAGGGGCGAGGCAGAGCAAGACCCTCCGACGAAGCGACGACTGAGGAGAGTACGAATCCTATTCCGGGCGAATCAGGTTGAGTGGAGGAACGTAGAAGATGGAGAGATGTCTTGTGAAGGTGATGGGATGGTTGGGATGATGAATCGAAGGTCGGATTATGCTGGATGGACCGATGAAGGTGGACTGACCGGAATTGAAAAACTCAAAATCATAGAAAACTAGAAGCTATCTAGGCTACCTGATGGAGGGGTTCGTCTGGGTTGAAGGTCACGGACCTTCGGGGGTCATCGCCTCGATGGAACGACGCTTCCAGAGGCTCGGTCTCACCGGGTGGCGGAGCACGGCGAAGAGCTCGTCGGATCTGAGGTTCCGCAGCTCGCTACCTCGCTGCTACTCGCTCTCACACCAGCTGTGACTTAGATGAAGAGGAGGAGGTCATCGGTGACGAGAGGGAAAAAGATAAGGAAGACATGGCGGCTCCGATGAGGCTTTATACTCGATGAGGTCCGAGAAGATGGGACTCGGGTACGCAATCCGAGGAGCGGACCCCTAAAGATGATATCGGGCGAGGGTCATGGATCGGTCCTCGATATTCGGATCCTTGGAAGGATGCAAATGGTGAGCAGATTGATTCGTGAAAATTCAGAGAAGTTCGGGCGAGAATCAGATCCGCGGAGGAAGTGGTCCGGGGGGGGGGGCAGTTGATCGGAGTCAATGTTCCCCCGTGGACCAATCAGAATAATCCAGAGTCAAAATTATTTATAAATTAAATTAAAAATAGAAAATAATTTTATTTGAAAATATTTACAAAATGAAAAATGTTTATTTATTTTCGAACTATTTTTTTAGTGATTTTTATTTATTTTTATGAAAAATAAATTATGGTATATACATTATATTATATTATATACAAGTATAAAATATCTATGTATTTTATATTTATATTTTTATTTTCTTATTTTTGTATAAATACTCTAATTTTATATTTTATTTATTTGCAACATAAAATTTAGAGTATAAAATAATTTTTATTTTATTTTTTTGTTTATTTACAAGGGTGAAATAAATAGTGATAGATACATATATACATGGTATATGTACAATGAGGAGAGAGAAATGATTTTATTTTGGGGTTTATTTTATTTTTCTCATTTTTGTTTTATTTTTAAAAATATATACAAAATAAGATAAACACATTTTATTTTTACTTTTGTGAAAATAAAATATATACAAAGAGAAGGAGTGTACACAAGGTTGAATGGCCCTATCTCTCTCTACTTGTTTTATTTGGCGGTTAGGCAAATGCTTGGCCTTCCCTTGGGATTAGGGTCACTCGATATTTATTCTAAATATCTCCTTCTTTTTCTTTATTTCTTTATTCTTTTATTTTTGCACAAATACATGCTAATTATTGAATATTAACAAATGCATGCCTTTTGGTAACTTATTATATTTACAACTATATGCATGGTATTTTGCCAAGATAAATAGCTAAAATAAAAGAATAAAGAGTGATGAATGAGTATTCATCACCCCCTATACTTTACTTTTGCTAGTCCCTTAGCAAACACCTATTTGAAAAAGAAGTGAAAAAGAGAAAGTAAAAGAAAAATAAGGGAAATCAAGGTTGATTATTAAACTTTCCTTCATTAAATTGGAGGATGGAGCTCAGTCTGAACTTTGGATTATTAATTTGTCGTAACCTTATTTGGACTTAAGCTTAAAACTCAACATCCTCTAAGTTCCACCAATATATCGTCAAGACTCCTCAACAAACTAGATCAGAACAAGTCGACATACACAAACTCTAATGACCGTGAATCTTTCCTTGTACTGTGAAAGTGAGATGTACCTCTCCACCTCAGAAATGACAAAGCGACAACCCCCCTTAACAAGGTAACTCTAATGCCTCAGTCTAGCAACTCTTTCCTCGAGGAGCGGGGTATTCCCTTCTAAGTTCAAGTACAACTGGCTCAAGAAGATGGGGCAGAAGAGAATGGACCATGACCAGTGTAGCCATGTATCCTTGGGAGCCCAACCAGTGTAGCTAAGTCTCCCTGCTGCAAGCTTCATGAGATGGTCATGTGTAACATAAGCTTTGCTTTATTTGGCTATATACACTCCGGTGGGTATTTTATTTTCAATCAGACCCACCACTTTTTTTGGAGTTTTCTTTCTTTGCACATTTTTTTGATGTGCATATGTACAACATATGTACATGGTGCAACATATATACATAAAGAGTTTTTCCTCTTGAGAAAGTAGACTATCCCTCTTTTGAAGCTTTATTGCAACCCACAACTCCTGTCTTTAGACTTCATCACCACCATACCAAGTTGAGACGTACTTCCTTCACTATAAGAAGAAGAGAGGTTCTTCCTAGAAGTACTACCCTCCTATGCTACCCCAAGTCAAAGGAAACTCCCTCCTCACCACCTCATCCGTGGAGAGCTATGTGTAATGTGCTGGTGCAAGTAAAGCCATTGTCTCTAAGAGTCATGTGTGCGTTGTTAAATGTTCTTCTTAGGATCATCAAGATGACATATGCATATAGCCTAGTTGACTCAAAGAATTATGTCCCAAATGGACCTAAAAAGTCTTAACCCCAAGCCCTATAAGGTTCCTCTTAGAATCAAGTGGATTAAGGTCTTAACCAAGCTCCATTTTCCAATTTAATTCCAGGCCAGTTTAAATGTCAATCAAGATTCAGAAAAACTTTACAAATATATACAAACATGCAATTTTTACAAAATTTTTGAAAATGTGCAAAATTTTTGAAAATGTTAGGAAACATGGATGTATGCGTGAATGCAGAAGTTTTGCAAAATATTTACACACATTTACAAGAGTTTTTGCAAACTTTTTGATTTTCTAACATTTTACAAAAATTTTGTACTATACATAATTTTGATATCAAAAAATTTACAAACTATTTACACAAATCATTTTTACAAACATTTGTACAAAAATAATTTTTTATAAATAGCTATGTATGTGCAATAAAGAATTTTATGTACAAGGAAATATTTTAATTTTTTATGGTTTTCGGATGAAAGAGTTTTTAGCCATTTTTATTTATTAACACACTCACACAAAGTACAAGTTATGGCTAAAGTATATATGAAATATATAAGACACCCCCTATACTTAGCTCGAACGATGTCCTCAGAGTGAATCAAGAGCGATAAAGAAGACATAACTCATGCTTAGTATAGGGAAGTGAAAAGGGATAGTATACTACAACGACGAATCAAAGAATAGAATGAAGAGGACTCGGTGTTCTCCCCCTGTACTTAGGATAAAGTAATCCTAGGTATAGCAAGCTGTATATGAAGGGAAATCCGAGAGGAAGAATGTACAGGGTCTACCTCCCATATACTTAGGGTAAAATATCCCTAAGTATAGGAAAAAAAACAGAGGTAGAAAGAATCAACAGAATAACCAAGAGTCCTACACCCCCCCATACTTTAGGTAAAGTACACCATAAGTATAGAATAATCATAAGATGAAGATGGGGTGTGGGACTAAAGAATGGAGTGATATGGACAATTGCATCTATACAAGGCGGAAGACAGTGATAATCAGGCGTGAGATGCAATAGATGTGAGCCAAAGATCACATCTCATGCAAAATGAATAGGGGCGACATCAATGACCAACGGCTCATGATCTAGATATGGTTTGAGCCGTTGTCCGTTAACATGAAAGGTAGATTCATAAGAAAACTCAGATATGTCAATGTTTCCATTGTCATGTACCTTGCAGACCAGGTATGGTCCCTTCCACTTACTCTGCAACTTCCCTGGGAATAAACGAAACCTGGCATCGAATAACCATACTCTCTGTCCTGGCTCAAACTGCTCGTGGCTGATATGAGAATCATGCCACTCCTTCACTCTCTCCTTATACTGTAGGCTGCTCGAAAAGGCTGCATCTCTAAGCTCCTCAAGGGATGCCAACTCTGCCCTCCTCTGGTCTCCTACACTCACTAGATCCAAAAGTACTTCTGTAACAGCCCAAAGTGACTTATGTCTCAGCTCAACAGGTAAATGGCGAGGCTTGCATAAACGAGGCGAAAGGGAGATCTACCCAAAGGAGTCTTGAAGGACGTCCTATATACCCACAAGACCGAGTCCAAAAGCTGTGACCAATCCTTTCGGTCAGGGTAGATGACCTTTTGCAATATAGTCGTGATCTCCCTATTCGACACTTCAGCAACAACATTGGTCTGAGGGTGGTATGGAGTGGCTACTCGATGGTCTATGCTGAACTCGCTAGCAAGGGCCTTTACCTTGTCATTGACGAAATGAGACCCCCCGTCAGAAATCAACAGTCGAGGTACCCCGAACCGTGAAATGATATTCTTCCTCAAAAATCGGCATACAGTCCTAGCATCTGCGGTTCGGGTGGGGATGGCCTCAACCCAACGACTCTCATAATCAACGGCCAACAGAATGTACTCAAATCCCTGACTCTTAGGGAATGGACCCATGAAATCGATGCGTCATGCGTCAAAAACCTCACAGAAGTGAATGGGCTGCATCAGCATCATATCACGCTGTCCACAAGTGCCCATCCTCTGACACTCAGTACACCTCTTAACGAATTCATCAGAATCCTTGAAGAGAGTAGGCTACCATAGGCCGGATTGGAGTACTTTCTGTGACGTTCTCCTCCTAAAGTGATGTCCACCTGCCTCCAGCTTGTGGCAATAGGTGAGGACGCTATGGTGCTCCTCCTGAGGAATGCACCGTCGCCAGACACTATCCCCTCCCTCATGGTAAAGAATGGGATCCTCCCAATAGTAAGACTTGGCCTTCGCTAGGAAGGTCTCAAGTATCTGCCTGGGCCAACCCTGTGGAACTTTCTTGGCAACATGATAGTTCACAATGTCAGCGTACCACGGGAGTGAGGCGATAGCAACGATCGCCTCGTTTGGGAAGGGCTCACAAATAAGATCAATCTGTTCAGAATCCTCAAGATGCTCTAATCAGGAGAGATGATCTGCCACCACATTCTTGACTCCAGGCTTATCCTTAATCTCAATATCAAACTCCTGGAGTAGAAGGATCCATCTAGTCAATCTGGCTTTGGCATCCTTCTTTACCATGAGGTACCTGATGGCGGCATGATCGGTAAAGATGGTCACCTTAGATCCATTGATGTACGATCTGAACTTATCTAGGGCAAACACTATGGCTAGCATCTCCTTCTCAGTGACGGTGTAGTTTCGCTGAGCGACATCCAAAGTCCGGCGAGCGTAGTGTATGACAAATGTTACTCCATCCCTCCTCTGTCCTAGCATGACCCCCACGGCAAAATCGGAGGCATCCGTCATGATCTCGAATGGGAGAGACCAACCAGGCGACTGGAGGATAGGAGCCTTAGCAACTAGACTCTTGAGAGTCTCAAATGACGCAAGACACTTATCATCAACTATGAACTTGGTGTCCTTGGTCAGCAAATCATTCAATGGCTGGGCAATCCTGCTGAAATCATGAATGAATCGTCGGTAGAAACCGACGTGCCCCATAAAAGATCGTAACTGTCGTAAGTTGGACGGTGGATTGAGTTTTCTAATGATATCCACCTTGGGCGGATCAACCTCCATGCCCCTGTTGGAGATGATATGGCCAAGCACCGTCCCTTGAGTCACCATGAAGTGACTCTTCTCCTAAGATAAAACAAGGTTGACCTCAATGCATCATTGTAGGATGCGGTATAGGCACTCAAGACAAGCATCAAACCCATTGTCGTAAACCGAAAAGTTATCCATGAAGACCTCCAAGCACTCACCCACCATGTCTGAAAATATGGACAACATACACCTTTGGAATGTCGCCGGAACGTTGCATAGACCAAAGGGCATGCGTCTGAAAGCATATGTCCTGAAGGGACAGGTGAATGTGGTCTTGTCCTGGTCCTCTGGTGCTATGGCCACCTGATTGTATCCGGAGTACCCATTCAAAAAGCAATAATGACTCTTCAATGTTAGACTCTCTATAATCTGATCAATAAAAGGCAGCGGGAAATGATCCTTCTTGGTGGCCTGATTCAATCGTCTGTCGTCCACACAGACCCTCCAAGAAGTGGGTACCCGGGTAGCGATCTCCTCTCCAGACTCACTCACAACTGTAGTGATGCCCGTCTTCTTGGGCACCACATGTAATGGACTAACCCACTTGGAGTCGGAGATGGGGTAGATAAAATCGGCACTCCACCATTTCAAAATTTCCTTCATGACAACCTCTCGAAGATTCAGGTTCAACCACCGATGGCTTTGTGTCCCCCTCGACATAGATATGGTGGGAGCACAAGGCCGGACTTATCCCTTGGAGATCGGCTACGCTCCAACCTATCACCTTGCGGTTCTTTTCAAGAATCTCCATCGGATGAGACTCTTGCTCTCCAGTCAAATCTGTTGAGATAATGACTGGGTGCATCTCATGCTCACCCGCAAGGAACCTATACTTCAACAACTGCGGCAAGGTCTTCCTCTCTGGGCAACTAGGAGCTGGCGGATCTAGCCTCTAAAATGTCTAAGTGAATGCGACCAAATCTGCATGGGAAAATGAGAACTCTCGCTGAAAATTTGAATTTGGTGGAGACTGCTCTGCTGGTGTGTCTCTGCTCAGAATCGGCTTGGTCTCCACCCTAGTTGCTGGCTCTGTGGAAATCAGACAAGGAATCATATCATCAAACTCTGCCCAATCTATGTCTGACTCTGAGGGATCTGAATCTGAAGCAAAGAATCATCTGCCTCGCGATCGGGAACCGGCTCTGCTACCTGAAATGTATCCTGGACCAGGAATGTGCTCTCCAAGATCTCCTCTACTTGCGTCTGTGCATCAGCAGACTCTGAAGGTGAGAGGATGGCTCATGAAACTGGATCGGACAAAACTGCCTCATCATATGTAATCACAAAATCACAGTCCTGGTGGATATCTTGCTCTGCCTCTATCATCCTCTAAATCTGAAGGTGGATCTAAGCAAGCTGAATCTCTGGCTCTAGTCTCCTCGATCGTCTCTTTTTGTATACTCTCACCCTCGAAGCGAAAGTATACCTTCCTGCTATCATGATCTAACACTGCCTTGGCTGTGGCCAAGAACGGGCATCCTAAAATAATGGGGGTATCGGTCACGAACTCAGGGATCTCCATGTCCAACACAACGAAGTCTACGGGGAATTTCAGGCCCTGAATTGTGACGACAACGTCCTTCAGCAACCCCTTCAGCCTCTTGACAGATCGATCAACAAACTGAAGGACCCTCCTGCTCTGTCGTAGAGGGCCCAACTCAAACCGGTCGAGTAAGGCTGCCGGAAGTAGGTAGATCGAAAAACCGCTGTCTAATAGAGTCCAATCGAACCTCTGCTCGTGAATATCGCATCTGACATAGGGGGCTCCTGCATCTGGCCTCTTGGCTGGCAGACGGTTCTGAATGGCGAAGCAAGTGGCGCGAGTGAGCACATGGATCTCAGACCGGCGGTTCCTCCTCTTCCTGTTAATGGTGGTCCTGTCTCTAAGGGATCTATGGAAGAGAGGGATGTGCTCCAAGGCCACCTGTAGAGTCAGCTAAATGTGAAATCAGTCCATCATCTGCTGGCTGAACTCTAGCTGGTGTGACTTTTTTGGATCTTTTTTGGTCCCCTTAGCCAAGCGGAGTGCTTGGGGAAAGGGGACGGCTGGGTCCTTCTCAGATGAAGGATTAAGATATGGTCTATGCTGCTCAGGCAAAGTACAATCCATACATAAATCATCAATCAGCACAGATGGATTCACAAATAATAAACCCTTTCCTTTATTCACAAAATTGTCCTGAGATACATGAACTAATGAAAAACAACAGGAGAAGAACTGGAAATGGTGGCCTCAGCACCACCCTCGACATCTGGAATAGTGGCATTAGTACCACGCTCTGGATCAGCAACAATGGTGGCATCAGTACCACCTCCTCCATCGGGTGAAGCGACGACCTCAGTACCATCGGTCGGATCAATGTCTTTGGTGGCTGATGGGCACGGATCTCACGAGGGTCTAAATTGGTATCTCGCACAAGGCGGAGACAACCGTCGCTGTTGCGACTCTCAAATGAAATCCGTATCCTATCAACAATTAACCCACACTAAGATCAACAAATTAGAAACAATGTGGAGTTAAAATTTATTTTTAACTCTGCACAAATGATGTAAAGGGCAAGTATGCAGAGAGTTCGAACACAGGGAGCAAACAGGGTAATCCAAGCAAATGAATGCACAAGTGTGTGAGTGTGTGAAGTGTCTACACTAAGCAAGCAATCAAAGCAATTGTTGTGGGGGTTTTTTTTTTAAATATTTTTTTTAAATTAATTTTTAATTTTGTATTTTGATTTTTGATTTTCTGATTTTTATATTTTATATTTTATATTTTTTTTAATATTGGAAAGTAAAGGCAATATAATAAAAGACAAGCTAAAAGATTTATAAAAAGGTGCAAAAATACTCAAAAATTCAGAAATAAAATGTTTTTGGTATTTTTAAGGTTTTTTTACTGTTTTTGTGATTTTTGGGGATTTTTCAAGATGTTTTTGGTATTTTTAAACACTGACATAAGGCAAAACAGTGGGAATAGGGCTGGCTGTGAATAAAATGTAATTTAAAAATAGCAACCAGTAGCAAAAATGTTTAACACTATTTTTCTAATGAAAAGAACAAAATAAGGAAGAAACAGAAGCTGAGTTTACAATTTTTGGTTTTTTCCACTATTTTCTATATTTTTTTGAAGTTTTTTAGAGTTTTTAAATTTTTAGTGTTTTTCTTTTGATATTTTTAGTGGTTTTTGGACTGACACTAAAATAGGATAAAATAGACACTAGGTGATTTTTTTGGAATTTTTAGAGGTGTTTTGATATTTTTTTTTGGTATTTTCTAAGGTAGACAGTACACAAAAAGGCTGTTTTTGATTTTTAATAAATATGAAAATAAAATAAAATCAAAAACTAAATATGTGGCGTGAAAGTACACTTATCCAGAAACTTAAACCTATTTTTGTGGAATTTTTGGAGTTAAAATGATGCTTTAATTAATTGGAACAAGACTCCAATCAACAAACAGTGCTGGCAAGGGCATACATGCAAATAGTGAAACATCCAGGGGCATGTACGCAATTTTTCCACAAAATATTACTCTGAAACTTGCATTTTAAGGATTAAACACAAATATCTAAACCCGCAAGGGTATATCTGCAATTTAACCACCTGGGCGCGTGACTTGCACGCGCCTGGGAGGGGTATTTTTGCAATATTGCAAAGCTCAGGGGGTTCGATGCAATTTCTCCAAAATATTACAACTTGACATAAATGTTCATGGACTTAAACGAAATAAATAAACAACCGGGGGTATCCTTGCAAAATGCCCACCCCCTCACGTGTACAGGTCACGTGAGGTGACGTGGCGAAGGACCTCAGTGCAAATAAGAAAACTACGGGGTTCTAAGTGCAAATATTACAGAAATATTTAAACTACAGCTTAAAGTTTATGGACTAAATAACAATTACAAAATGCGCGGGGATATCTTGCAAAATTACCCTCGACGCGCGATCGAACGGCGGAGAAGAAGCCACTTAGACACGTGGCGCTTGATGAACGGCCGACGACGCTTCGGAGATCAGCGGTGGAGATCAGATCTGGCAGAAGATCAACGGACGACGCGTGCCAAGATCTGACGGCTGACAAACGATCTGGAACGGGCTTCTGATCGAACGGTGGGAAGGCAACGAGGAAGAACAGGGACGCTCGCCGGCGAGGCGAACTTCCCAGTTCCCGATCTCGGGTCTCCGGCTTCAGCGTGGGCTCAAAATCGACCAGAAGACTCCTGGGAGGTCCGGCTATGCGCTGGGAGGCTCAGGTTCGTCGGAGATGCTTCGATGTGCTGGCGCGAAGGCGGCGGAGCTCGGAGCTCCAGGTATCTCCGGCGAGAGCTGCAAAATGCCCTCCAGGTACGTTGACTGCGCTTTGACCTGCAAAATAAGGTGAGAGGGTCCAGGGCAAGTTGCCTGGACCCCGCGGTGGCGACGAGGTGGCGTTGAACGGCGGATGGGAACTCGGCCGGAGATGCGCTCCGGCGAGGTTGACGAATCGGGCGATACAGGCGATGAGACTTCGAATTTTTTTGGGGTTTTTGATCCTAAGACTAAGACTAAGATAATGCACGAAAAAGAAAGGGGTGAAATGGCATCCTCGACGGTGTAGACCGGAGAGAAGGGTACCTCGACCGCCGGAGTTGCGGGAGGTGGTGGAGACGCCTCCGACTTCGCGCGCCTTGGCTGAAGGGCTGGCGGTGGAGCTGTCACCTCCACGGAGCTCAGGAGCACGGGAATGGCGCTGAAGGGTGGACCGAAGGTGTTCAAACTTGGGGAGGAAGATGGGGGGTTGGTTAAGTAGGTGGCGATGGCGTCTCCTGGAAGCGAGGCTCACGCGCAAATGATGGAGATCTGGCGTGATTTGAAGAGATGGCGTGGGAGAGGGATGATCAGAGATGAATTCCCAAGAAGGGATCGAGGCGTGAGGATGGACGGATCGAGCTCGGAAATTGGGTGAAATCGGGGCGAAATCGGGCTGTCAGAAGGTGGCAGGCTTTGGTCGGGGGAGTTGACCGAGGTCAACTCCAGACCGTACCTGGTTGGTCCACGTGGACCAACCAGGAAATTCAGAATGGAAATTATTTGTAAAATCAAATTAAAATAGTAAATGAATTTATTGATTTTAGGTTATAAAATAAAAAATGTTTGTTATTTTATGAAGAATTTTTTAGTGATTTTTATTTATTTTTCTGAGATGTATTTTTACAAGTTTGCATTTATGCCCTTTATTGTATATATACCTATATATTTTAATACTTTTATTTTTATTTTGTATTTTTAATTTATTTATTTTATGTTTATTATTTTCTAAAATTACAAGATGCTTTTATATACATAAAGAGATTTTTATTTTATTTTTCTGATATGTCTTGTACATTTAATAAAATACAAGTATGTTTTATATAGGTATGTATATAGGTAAAGTACCTATGTATTGGATTTATACAAGTATTTTAATTTTTGTTTTGATTTAGGTTTTTATTCTTGTTTTAATGTACATAATTATTATAAGTATTATTTACAACATTATAAAAACATAAAAATGAATAAATAATGAATAAATAATAAATTGAATATTTTATTCAGTACAAGTGTACAATGTGGGTCCAAAAGTCAACTTTCAAACCGTAGCTCCGCCAAATGCGAAACCACCACCATTGGGTAGATTATTTTCTTCTATATACAATTAAAGGTGAGTACGCTGCATTTGGAGTTTTTATTTGTGAGATACGGGTCTGGGAAGTTGGCATTCTGGAATTTTATTCAGACCATAACTTTTTATCTGTACATTATTTTTCTGTGAAATCAATTTTGTATTTTTCTTTATTAATTTATCTACAACTTTCATGTACAAGGTTTCGTTATTTGATGTATAAAAAGTGGAACCAAAAATAGGTCCCAAAATGAATAAAGAATGAATAGAGTGAATAGGTATTTTGTCTGTATTTCTGACCTTATCTCCCCCTACTTTATTCCTTGTCGACCTATTCATCGAGATGCCTAGGTCTCGGGGGTTTTGGGTCATAAAATATTTACAATATTTTATTCTTTTTCTTTTCTTTATTTATTCTATAATTTTGGCTTTAATTACAGTGATTTATACACAATCTGAATGCACATGCATGGATGCTAAGATGATGGTTTTAATGCTATTTACAGGCATTTGCTAGGTTTTTTTGGTGCCAAAATGATAGAATAAAGATGATGAAATGTGGATTCATCATCCCCCTATACTTTACCTTTGCTAGTCCCTAGCAAACACTTATGCAATAAGTGCAAAAAGAAAAGAAAGAAAAGAAAAAGAAGAAAATTAGATTAAGTTTAATTATCGAACTTGTCTTCGCAAAATCAAAGTTTGGAGTTTAAGTCGGACCTTTGGAATTTTAGTGCGGTCGGAACCTTAATGAGAACCAAGTTTGAAATCCAACAGTCCTTGAGAATCCCAAAACTCTGTCCAAGTCTCCTCAATAGCCAGGTCAGAAATACTTCAACTCATACGCAAACTCTTACGACTATGAGTCTGACTCGTACAGTGTAAGTGATATGTAGCTCCCCACCTCAGAAGTAACAAAGAAACAACCTCCCCAACCTGGTAACTCTAATGCCTCGGTCTAGCAACTCTTTCCTCGAGAAGCGGGGTATTCCCTTCTAAGTTCAAGTACAACCAGCTCAAGAAGAGGGGGAAGAAGTATAGACTTTTGGAAGCTCAGCCAGTGTAGCTAAGTCTTCCGCTGCAAGCTTCATGAGATGTAACATGGATACCATAAGCTTTTGCTTTATTGGACTATATACACTCCGGTGGGGTTATTAAATTTTCAATCCGACCCACCACTTTTTTGGAGTTCTTTTTGCATTTTTTTTTCAATTGCATCTGTACAACATATCTACATGGTGCAGCCTATATACAAGAAATTTTCCTCTTGAGCCGGTAGACTATCCCTCTTTTGAAGCTTTATTGCAACCCACGGCTTCTGTCTTTAGCCTTCATCACCACTAGACCAAGTTGAGGTGCACTTCCTTCACTATAAGAAGAAGAGAGGTTCCGCCTAGAAGTACTACCCTCATATGCTACCCCAAGCCAAAGGAAACTGCCTCCTCACCACCTCATCCGTGGAGAGCTATGTGAAAGGTGCAGGTGTCCAAGTTAGGTCATTATCAACAAGAGTCGTGCGTGTGCTCCGAAATATTCTACTTAGGCAGTCAAGAATCCATTGAGCCAAGTCCCGTGATCCTCAAAGAATTAAGTCAACCAGACCTGAAGTACCTCAAACCCAGTTCCTATAAGGTTCCTGTTATTAGATAGATTATAAGGTCCAATCAAGCTCCAATCTCCGGATCTTACTTAGACTTGTTCAACTATCAAACTCAATCCGAAAAATGCTCATGCCATGCAAATGCAGAAAATATTTTTGTGATACAATTTTCAAAGATTTTGAACTTTTTATGAATTTTTGAAAAGATGATGATGATGCACATGCAGATGCAATTTTTTTGTATTTTTCAAAAAGATTTTTCAAATGTTTTTGGATTTTAGTTTTGCAAATGTTTTTGGGATTTTTGAAAAAGTTTTGGCTGAAAACTAGGTTAAAATATGTACATGGGAGTGCTTCTTATATACAAGAAGTGGATTTTAAGCATTTACAAGGGTAAGTGGTCAATTTTATACATATATACATAAGATGGATTTTTTTTTTTTGTGATGTGAATATTCCCCAAACTTATTTGAAAATAATTTTCACACAATTTTTGAAAACTATAGTCCAAAATAATTTTTACAAACATTTTACACATATTTGAAAATCATTTTGCAAAGGCTCTTCAAACAGTATATATAGGTTTTTCAAATCATTTTTGCAACCATTTTTCAAACCATTTGCAAATCATTTTTCAAACATTTTATTTCACACAAAGAAAAGAAATTTTTACAAACCACACATTTTTACAAAGGTTGAAAACATGTAGCAAAATATTTTCCAAATAGTTTTCAATAGATTTTTCACAAAGATTTTCAAACTATTTTTCAAACATTTTGCAGAAACGTTTTTACCTGATTTATTAATCAGTATATACAAAAAAGAATTTTGAGGAACAAAACATCTTTTTCTTACGAATTTTAATGAATTGTTTAAAGAATTATTAGCCATATTTATTAGGAAAATACGAAAGTACGAGTTATGGCTAAAGTATATACACAGTATATACGACCCCCCTATACTAAGCTTGAGCTATGTCCTCATAGATCGGAGAGAAAAGAGAAGACATAACTCGTACTAAGTATAGACAAGTCTAAAGAATAAAGGAATAAATAGATGAATCAATGAATCAGAAGTTGACCGTCCCCCCTATACTTAGGATCAATTAATCCTAAGTATAGCAGACTGTACACAAAGCAGGGAGGGTCAAGGGTGGGAATGAACAGATCTTACTCAGATTGTCTCCCCCTATACTTAGGGTAAGATATCCCTAAGTATAGACAAGAAGAGGAGACAATGGAGAGGATCGAAAAGAATAGAACAACTCGGGGTGCACACCCCCCTATACTTAGGACAAAGTACGTCCTAAGTATGGATACTGTCTACAAGGGCGGCAACTTATTGATAGATTAAGAAAACAGAAAAGGAAAAGAAGAAAAGAAGAAAATAAATTAACAGACGAAAGAGTGATATGAACAGATGGTTTGTACAGTGGAAGATGGAAGTGATCACCATGTACGAGATGCAGATGATATGAGTCAAAGAACACATCTCATACCAGAAGAATGGGGGCAACGTCCATGGTCGGCGGATCATGATCTCGATATAGCTTTAGGCGTTGACCATTGACGCGGAAGGTGGATGAAGATGACGGTTCGGATATATCAATACTGCCATTGTCATGTACCTTCCTAACCACATACGGACCTTTCCACTTGCTCTGCAACTTCCCTGGAAATAATTTCAGCCTGGAATCAAACAACCATACTTTCTGATTTGGCTCAAACTGTTTATGGCTGATATGCGAATCGTGCCATGTCTTCACTTTTTCTTTGTACTGTAGGCTGTTGGAAAAGGCTGTGTCTCTTAGTTCTTCCAGGGCTGCCAATTCTGCTCGTCTCTGATCTCCTACACTCTCGGGATCTAAAAGTAGCTCAGTAACTGCCCAAAAAGATTTGTGCTTGATTTCCACTGGCAAATGGCACGGCTTGCCATAGACGAGACGAAAAGGAGATGTCCCCAATGGATTTTTGAAAGAAGTCCGATAGGCCCATAGGACCGAGTCCAACAGTTGTGACCAATCCTTTCGGTCTGGGCGGACAACTTTCTGCAAGATCGTCTTTATCTCCCGATTCGATACTTCAGCAAGACCATTAGTCTGAGGGTGATAAGGAGTGGCAACCCGATGGTCAATACCGAACTCGTCAGCAAGGGCCCTAACTTTGTCATTGATGAAATGAGACCCCCCGTCAGAAATCAAAACTCTAGGTACCCCGAACCGTGAAATGATATTTTTCCTCAAGAATTTGCAAACGGTTTTAGCATCTGCGGCTCGGGCGGGGATGGCCTCAACCCATCGACTGACATAATCTACAGCGAGCAAAATATGCTCGAATCCCTGACTCTTAGGAAATGGGCCCATGAAATCAATCCCCCATGCATCAAAAACTTCACAGAAGTGAATAGGTTGCATGGGCATCATGTCTCTCTGTCCGCAGGTTCCCATTTTCTGACAGTCAGTACATCCCTTCACGAACTCATCAGAATCCTTGAAGAGAGTAGGCCACCATAGGCCGGATTGAAGCACCTTCTGTGCTGTCCTTTTTCCTGAATGATGTCCTCCTGCCTCAAGCTTGTGGCAGTATGTGAGGACGCTATGCTGCTCTTCTTGAGGAATGCACCTTCTCCAGATGCTATCCCCTCCTTCATGATAAAGGACGGGATCCTCCCAATGGTAAAACTTGGCCTTAGCTAGGAAGGTCTCAAGTTTCTGCCTGGGCCAACCCCGAGGGACTGTCTTGGCAACAAGATAGTTTACAAAGTCGGCATACCATGGGAGAGAGGTGACAGCTAAGATCGCCTCATCTGGGAACGTTTCCGTGATAGGTGCGCTGGGCTCAGATTCCTCAAGATTCTCCAATCTGGAGAGATGATCCGCCACCACATTCTTGACTCCAGGCTTGTCCTTAATCTCAATATCAAATTCCTGGAGTAGAAGGATCCATCTGGTGAGACGTGCTTTGGCATCCTTCTTGGCCATTAAATACCGGATGGCGGTATGATCGGTGTAAACAGTTACACTAGATCCAAGAATATATGATCGATACTTATCAAGAGCAAAAACCACGGCCAGCATCTCTTTCTCAGTCACAGTGTAATTCCGTTGCGCGGCATCTAAAGTCCGGCTGGCGTAGTGAATGGCAAACGGTAAACCATCCCTCCTCTGTCCAAGAACAGCCCCAACGGCAAAATCTGAAGCGTCCGTCATGATCTCGAATGGGAGAGACCAATCGGGTGGCTGAAGGACAGGCGCTGAAACAACCATATTTTTGAGAGTCTCAAATGATTCAAGACACTTATCATTGACAATAAACTCGGTGTCTTTGGTCAGCAAGTCGGTTAACGGTCGGGCAATTCGACTGAAGTCCTGAATAAACCGTCGGTAGAAACCGACATGCCCCAGAAAAGACCGTAACTGATGCAAATTGGACGGCGGATTGAGTTTTCTGATGATATCCACCTTGGCAGGGTCGACCTCCATGCCCCTGTTGGAGACGACATGCCCAAGGACCGTCCCTTGAGTCATCATGAAATGACTCTTCTCCCAGGATAATACAAGATTGACCTCTATGCAGCGCTTGAGCACACGATCTAGGCAGTCAAGACAAGCATCAAACCCGTCGCCATAGACCGAGAAGTCATCCATGAAGACCTCTAAACAGTTACCCACCATGTCCGAGAAAATGGACAACATGCACCTTTGGAATGTCGCTGGAGCGTTGCATAGACCAAAGGGCATCCGTCTGAAAGCATAAGTCCCAAACGGACAGGTGAAAGTCGTCTTCTCCTGGTCTTCGGGCGCAATGGCACTTGATTATATCCAGAGTACCCATCAAGAAAACAGTAATGGCTCTTCCCGGCTAACCGCTCGATAATCTGATCAAGGAAGGGCAGCGGGAAGTGATCCTTCTTGGTGGCCTCATTTAATCGTCTGTAGTCCACACAGACCCTCCAAGAAGTTGGTACTCTGGTAGCGACCTCTTCTCCGAACTCGTTGACAACTGTTGTGATACCCGTCTTCTTGGGTACCACATGCAACGGACTTACCCATTTTGAGTCGGAGATGGGATAGATGAAATCAGCACTCCACCACTTTGAGATTTCTTTCATGACAACCTCTCGAAGATTCGGGTTCAGCCGTCGCTGGAATTCGCGCGATGGCTTAGCGTCATCCTCGAGATAGATGTGGTGGGAGCACAGCTTCGGGCTCAGCCCTTTGAGGTCAGCTATATTCCATCCGATTGCCTTGCGATTTCTTTCAAGAACCTCCATCAGACGAGATTCTTGTTCTCCAGTCAAATCTGCTGAGATAATGACTGGGTGCATATCTGGCTCACCTGCAAGGAATCTATACTTCATTGACTGCGGCAGAGGTTTTCTTTCAGGGCAACTGGGAGGTGGCAGATCTGGCCTCTGATATGTCTGTGTGAATGCTACCAGGTCTGCATGGGAGAACTCTCGCACTGCATGAATTTCTGACGAAAGGCGGCTGACTGAATTATCAATGTACTGTACGGGCTCGCACTCTGTCATGGTTGCTGGTTCAGAATGAATCAGACAAGACAACGGATCATCGAAATAGGCCCATTCAATGTCTGAGTATGAGGGATCAGAAATAGAAGAACATGAATTGAAATCATCGGCACCATTCGTCACGATGCTGTCAGCCTCAGGTGTATCCGTATCCAGGAATGTGCTCTCCCGACTCTCGATCGCCATGAGCTTGAGATACAAAGAATCGGTAGGCAAGGCAAGAGTCGGTGCTACAGGGTCTTTCCAGTTAGATTCATCATCAGTCATCACGAAATCACGAACCTGGTGGACGTCTAGCTCTTCCTCTGTCATCTGCGCGGCTTCGCTGGACTGCTCGGAGCATTCTAACTCTCTGGCTCTGGTCTCCTCGATCGTCTCTATTTGTATGGTCTCGCCCTCTACGCGAAAACATACCTTCCCGCAATCGTGGTCGGTCACCGCCTTGGCTGTGGCCAAGAATGGACGTCCGAGTATGATGGGGGCATCGGTTACCGACTCAGGGATCTCCATGTCCAACACAACGAAGTCCACGGGGAATTTCAGGCCCTGAATGGTAACGACCACGTCTTTCAACAACCCCTTCGGCCTCTTTATCGACCTATCAGCAAACTGAAGGACTGTTCTGCTTCGATGAAGAGTGCCGAACTCAAATTGCTTGAGTAAGGCTGCCGGGAGGAGATTGATTGAAGAGCCGCTGTCTAATAGAGTACGATCAAACTGTTGCTCTTGAATCTCGCATCTGACATAGGGAGCTCCTGCATCTGGTCTCTTGGCTGGCAACTTGTTCTGAATGGTGCAGCAAGTGTCATGTGTGAGCATATGGATCTGATCTCTATGCCTCCGCTTTCTTCTGACAGTGGTTGTCTCTCTCAGATTCTTTTTGAAGAAAGAGATATGCTCAAATGCTTCTCGTAGAGTCAGCTGAATGTGAAATCTGTCAATCATCTGATTGCCGAACTCTACCTCTTGGTTCTTTTTGGGATTTTCTTTTTTATTCCCCTTCGCTCGGCGAAGTGCCTCTGGGAAGGGGATAGTAGGGGCCTCCTCAGATGGAGGACTAGAAATAGGTTCCTGTGCCTGTGAAGAAGGGGGATCCATGCCAAAATCATCATTCAACACATATGGATCCGCAATTTGAACAGAAACCTTTCCTTTATTCATATTTTTGTTGTTTTTGTTTTTATCACAGTCCAAAGATACAAAATGTGGTGACACCACAACTGGAGTTTCAACAAAAGGAGATTTGGTGGCCTCTGTACCACCACTGGCACCTGTCTCTGCGGCATCAGCACCGCCTTCATGTTCTGCATCAAAAATGGTGGCATCAGCACCACCGTCTTCTATATCATCATTAGCGGCATCATCACCGCTCTTCTGCTCTTCTGGCGCTCCTGGTTCTGCATCCGGTTGTCGCTCAGAAGAGACGCCGTCGGCGGGTATCCTACCGCTCCTAGTAGTAACAAAATCAGCATCATAATAGATATTATTCACATCATTCTCATAGTCACTAGGAGGGGTATCCTCTGAAAACTCTACCTGCTCAGGCTTCCTTTTGAAATTATTAGGGTTTGGTTCGATCTGAGCGGGTATGGCGGCTTTGCCTTTGATAATATCCCGCATCTCCTGCCGGAACTCATCCATTTCTTGCCTGAAGGAGGCTTGCTGTTCGGAAAGCAAGCGGGCAAGATCATCAAGAGCGGGGTTCTCAAAGGAATGGGGCTGAGAACCGGATGAGTTTCCCTGCTGGAAACGAGGCTGCTGCTGCTGGTACTGGGGAGGCTGGTTCTGAAAACGCTGAGGCTGCTCGCGCTGCCTCCACTGCTGTCCCTGATAGTTGGGACGAGGACCACTGTGATATTGCTGCGGTTGGGCATACTGGGGCTGCTGGTGTTGCTGCTGTGGCTGGCTGTTCTGGTATCCTTGGGCAGGGTTCTGCTGTTGGGAAGAGGATCCACCGTTGCCCCAACGGAATCCGGGGTGATCCCGGCGAATTGCGGGCTGAGGGTACCGGTCGTACCAAATCCCATTGACTTCCATCAACGGTTCCTGCTCAAAGGAGGGTGGAGGTAGAACTGCCAGTGGTTGCTCCGGCTGATAGACCACCATCTGCGTGTCCGAAGATGGCGGTTGCTCTGGATGGTACTGCAGCAAGGGAACCGGCTCCGCCTGGATATGGTTTACCTGACGGTATGAGGCAGAGGCCTGGTTGGGGTTGCTGCCGCGGGAGGCAACCTGTGACCTAGGAGGCTGTTGGGAGTGCGATTGGGCCTCCTGAATGCACAACATTTGAGTTTTGAGGTCACTCATGGTTTTGGCAATCTGGTCCATCTGGGCCATGCCTTGATTTTGTTTCTTCTCAAGGATCTCCATGCGGTCCAGCTTTTCACTGATGATGCCCATATCGGCTGCGGCTGATTCGGCTTGGGCTGCGGCTACCGACACTGTGTTGGGACCGGCATCGATGCGAGCGATCCTCTGAAATGATCCCGCTCCTTGCGGGGGCTTCTGCTGTGTATAGACTCGGGCCTGGGTCATCACTGTGGAGTTTTCTGCCATGCCTTCGTAGATGGCCCAGACGTCGTCCTCTCCCTTGGAGAAATAAGACCCACCGCAAGAGGCGTTCACTAGCCCCTGCAGCTCCGGTGTCAGCCCGCAAAAGAAACTCTGAACGAGATTGGGCTTGGAGATATCATGGTGGGGACACCGGTCGATGAGCTCTCTGAATCGATCCCAGGCTTCATGGAATTGTTCGTTTGGGATCATGACGAAGTTGCTTATCATTGCTCTCGCTGCGTTGGTCCGGCCGAGAGGATAGTACTTCTTCAGGAATACGGTCCGGAGATCTGCCCATGTGTCCACGAAACGCCCAAGATGTTTGAGCCAATAGGTGGCTCTGTCAACCAAAGAGAATGGAAAGGCGATCATCTTGATTGTGTCCTCGGTCGTCAACCGATCATGGATGGTGCTGCAAATCATCTCGAATTCTTGGAGGTGGAGGTGCGGCTCTTCGGTCGGCAACCCATGGAATTTGGGTAGCAGCTGGATAGTGTGGGGCCGAAGCTCGAAATCTCCGTGGATGGGTGGGAGTCGAATCCATCGGTGAGTGAGGGATGCGGCTGGGTTGTGCAATTCCCTCATGATAGTCTGTGGCGGTCTTTCGCCGTCTGGATCGCCTCCTCCTGCGTCTGGTCTTCTTCCTCCTCCACCTTCTCCGCCAGCACAGTCTTCTCTCATCTGCGCTATCTCTCGCATGAGATCACCCATAAATGTTCCCTGGTCTCGGATTTGTCTCTGCATGGTCTCCAGGGATGCTAGCAACGAATTGTTGATGGCCGCCTGATCAAATCCAAATGGATGGTCATCTGGGTGATCGCCTATGTCTTCCATGACTGGATCTTCTGTAAAAGCAAAAGAGGCCATCTCAGGTGCTGTAGAATGATCTGAACTCTGTGATGCACTGAATTCTGAAACAATTGGACTGATAGAAGGAGAGTGGGAAGAATGGTCGAGGGGGAACAGGGTGGATGTATACTCAGGCTCGGAGAGCGGACTCTCCGAGGTAGTCCTAGATGAATAAGGAGGAGTGCGGGATAGCGGTGCCGACAGGGTCGGCCTAAGAGATCTCCGTCCCATCATCTTGATTATTAAGAAGAGTAGAGGAAAGGCAAGAGAAGAAGAAGAGGAGTAAGAGTAAAATGCAACAAAATTGCGCACAACTGTGCTGTGTTTTTGATCTTGACCTAAACAAATCTAGCAATCAAACGCAAAGCAAGGGTGAGTTCACCAACTCAACACATGAAGCCGTGAAGGTTCGGCTTTTATCTTTTCAATTTTAACTTGATTCAGAGATTTATCTTTTAACGAGTCCTTAGAACGCTACGCCTATAGGAGAGAGAGTACTGCCGGAAAAGTATCCCGTACTTGTCCTCCTCCTGTGTAACCTGTAGCTTGTGCAGTTGAGGTCCTTGTAACCCTTCCTGGATCCCTACTCAGCCAAAGAATAAGAGAGGAAGCCAATAGGCGAAACCGATACTTCGGAACTCGCTCGCAACGGAATCACCCGTGAGCGTGCAAGAACCTACTCGGACGCAAGACGATGAGACAGACACCCCCGTGAAGGCGTGGCCTATGCTCGATACTTCGGACAAGGTCGATGCTCTCACAATAGAGAGTCACCAATGTTGACCAAGCCCTACTCGTCTACGTACGATAGAAGCGCCAATACTTCGGTAATCCAGGCGATACACAAGGCAGCCACAAGCTGGGTTTTTGGCTCTAATCCTTACGAAGCGCTCACCTCACTTGGAAGGAGACCTTCCCATGCAACCTGAATACAAGTGAGGGTATTACTCACCCCAAGCAATGAATCCAATTACCTTTTTTATTTTGGTCAAGTTTTCTTAGCAGTCCCTTTTTTTAATTTTTTTGGTGTTATCGCTTCTTTTGAGTAAATTCAAACAAGCGTCTAACGGTTTTTGTATTTTCTTTATCCTACTTTGTTCCAAAAACAGAGGGAGAAAAGAGTCGGAAAAGCCGTGCAAGTCGACACAAAGATGGAGATCTCACCTTTGTGCCTAAATGATGCGTGCAAAGTAAGAAGACTTAAAGTGAATCCCAGCTCTCTCCATGCGGGATGCAAAGCAGAAATTTATAAACCTAAACTACATGCCGGTATGCACACGGAAATCGTCCTAGATTAGGCAACTGCTAGCGTGAAGAACCACAAGTTGATTATCAACTCCCAATCCGAGTGTCCGGTCTTGGCTTACCCCTCCTCTTCTCGACACACTCGAGTTCAGGAGTAGCGCTTGATGGGGCTTGCTCACGGCGCGTGGATCAAAAGTAGATAGCCAACTGTTTAATTAGTCTAAGTCCAAATACGCACTATAGGAGCATGCAAAAATAATTAGGTGTTTGGACCTATTCTAATCGAGTCAAGCAAGACCTAAAACTAAGAGCTCAATCCACAAAATAAATGAAAAAGGAAAACAAAACCGGAAAATGACAAGCGATGAAAACTCGTCAAAAACCGCGGTGAGCCCCCAAGTGAACAAACACTTGGAAATTGGGCCCGGTAGTGTCCAAGTTCAAGTCCAAGTGTACCTGTATTATTACAAATTAATAGTCTCTCTCTCTCACAAAAATAAATGCAAGCTAGACTACCACTCAATCTCACTCCTCCTGCTCTCTACTGCCGGCTTGGCTAAAGAATAGCCGGCTCCGCGTCCCAAGGTTGCTTCGGGTCACCTAGGCGATCCGCCTTGCTCCGCGGTCCCTCGCAAGAAGACAAGAAAAGAGAATGGTCAGAAAGCTCAATCAAAATATACTAAGAGTGTAAGAGAGGTAAATGCAGCTATGGTAAACAATCAACACACAATCAATAAAGAAATAAACTACTCGCTGTTGCTCCCCGGCAACGGCGCCATTTGATGGGCACGGATCTCACGAGGGTCTAAATTGGTATCTCGCACAAGGCGGAGACAACCGTCGCTGTTGCGACTCTCAAATGAAATCCGTATCCTATCAACAATTAACCCACACTAAGATCAACAAATTAGAAACAATGTGGAGTTAAAATTTATTTTTAACTCTGCACAAATGATGTAAAGGGCAAGTATGCAGAGAGTTCGAACACAGGGAGCAAACAGGGTAATCCAAGCAAATGAATGCACAAGTGTGTGAGTGTGTGAAGTGTCTACACTAAGCAAGCAATCAAAGCAATTGTTGTGGGTTTTTTTTTTTAAAATATTTTTTTTAAATTAATTTTTAATTTTGTATTTTGATTTTTGATTTTCTGATTTTTATATTTTATATTTTATATTTTTTTTTAATATTGGAAAGTAAAGGCAATATAATAAAAGACAAGCTAAAAGATTTATAAAAAGGTGCAAAAATACTCAAAAATTCAGAAATAAAATGTTTTTGGTATTTTTAAGGTTTTTTTACTGTTTTTGTGATTTTTGGGGATTTTTCAAGATGTTTTTGGTATTTTTAAACACTGACATAAGGCAAAACAGTGGGAATAGGGCTGGCTGTGAATAAAATGTAATTTAAAAATAGCAACCAGTAGCAAAAATGTTTAACACTATTTTTCTAATGAAAAGAACAAAATAAGGAAGAAACAGAAGCTGAGTTTACAATTTTTGGTTTTTTCCACTATTTTCTATATTTTTTTGAAGTTTTTTAGAGTTTTTAAATTTTTAGTGTTTTTCTTTTGATATTTTTAGTGGTTTTTGGACTGACACTAAAATAGGATAAAATAGACACTAGGTGATTTTTTTGGAATTTTTAGAGGTGTTTTGATATTTTTTTTGGTATTTTCTAAGGTAGACAGTACACAAAAAGGCTGTTTTTGATTTTTAATAAATATGAAAATAAAATAAAATCAAAAACTAAATATGTGGCGTGAAAGTACACTTATCCAGAAACTTAAACCTATTTTTGTGGAATTTTTGGAGTTAAAATGATGCTTTAATTAATTGGAACAAGACTCCAATCAACAAACAGTGCTGGCAAGGGCATACATGCAAATAGTGAAACATCCAGGGGCATGTACGCAATTTTTCCACAAAATATTACTCTGAAACTTGCATTTTAAGGATTAAACACAAATATCTAAACCCGCAAGGGTATATCTGCAATTTAACCACCTGGGCGCGTGACTTGCACGCGCCTGGGAGGGGTATTTTTGCAATATTGCAAAGCTCAGGGGGTTCGATGCAATTTCTCCAAAATATTACAACTTGACATAAATGTTCATGGACTTAAACGAAATAAATAAACAACCGGGGGTATCCTTGCAAAATGCCCACCCCCTCACGTGTACAGGTCACGTGAGGTGACGTGGCGAAGGACCTCAGTGCAAATAAGAAAACTACGGGGTTCTAAGTGCAAATATTACAGAAATATTTAAACTACAGCTTAAAGTTTATGGACTAAATAACAATTACAAAATGCGCGGGGATATCTTGCAAAATTACCCTCGACGCGCGATCGAACGGCGGAGAAGAAGCCACTTAGACACGTGGCGCTTGATGAACGGCCGACGACGCTTCGGAGATCAGCGGTGGAGATCAGATCTGGCAGAAGATCAACGGACGACGCGTGCCAAGATCTGACGGCTGACAAACGATCTGGAACGGGCTTCTGATCGAACGGTGGGAAGGCAACGAGGAAGAACAGGGACGCTCGCCGGCGAGGCGAACTTCCCAGTTCCCGATCTCGGGTCTCCGGCTTCAGCGTGGGCTCAAAATCGACCAGAAGACTCCTGGGAGGTCCGGCTATGCGCTGGGAGGCTCAGGTTCGTCGGAGATGCTTCGATGTGCTGGCGCGAAGGCGGCGGAGCTCGGAGCTCCAGGTATCTCCGGCGAGAGCTGCAAAATGCCCTCCAGGTACGTTGACTGCGCTTTGACCTGCAAAATAAGGTGAGAGGGTCCAGGGCAAGTTGCCTGGACCCCGCGGTGGCGACGAGGTGGCGTTGAACGGCGGATGGGAACTCGGCCAGAGATGCGCTCCGGCGAGGTTGACGAATCGGGCGATACAGGCGATGAGTCTTCGAATTTTTTTTGGGTTTTTGATCCTAAGACTAAGACTAAGCTAATGCACGAAAAAGAGAGGGGTGAAATGGCATCCTCGACGGTGTAGACCGGAGAGAAGGGTACCTCGACCGCCGGAGTTGCGGGAGGTGGTGGAGACGCCTCCGACTTCGCGCGCCTTGGCTGAAGGGCTGGCAGTGGAGCTGTCACCTCCACGGAGCTCAGGAGCACGGGAATGGCGCTGAAGGGTGGACCGAAGGTGTTCAAACTTGGGGAGGAAGATGGGGGGTTGGTTAAGTAGGTGGCGATGGCGTCTCCTGGAAGCGAGGCTCACGCGCAAATGATGGAGATCTGGCGTGATTTGAAGAGATGGCGTGGGAGAGGGATGATCAGAGATGAATTCCCAAGAAGGGATCGAGGCGTGAGGATGGACGGATCGAGCTCGGAAATTGGGTGAAATCGGGGCGAAATCGGGCTGTCAGAAGGTGGCAGGCTTTGGTCGGGGGAGTTGACCGAGGTCAACTCCAGACCGTACCTGGTTGGTCCACGTGGACCAACCAGGAAATTCAGAATGGAAATTATTTGTAAAATCAAATTAAAATAGTAAATGAATTTATTGATTTTAGGTTATAAAATAAAAAATGTTTGTTATTTTATGAAGAATTTTTTAGTGATTTTTATTTATTTTTCTGAGATGTATTTTTACAAGTTTGCATTTATGCCCTTTATTGTATATATACCTATATATTTTAATACTTTTATTTTTATTTTGTATTTTTAATTTATTTATTTTATGTTTATTATTTTCTAAAATTACAAGATGCTTTTATATACATAAAGAGATTTTTATTTTATTTTTCTGATATGTCTTGTATATTTAATAAAATACAAGTATGTTTTATATAGGTATGTATATAGGTAAAGTACCTATGTATTGGATTTATACAAGTATTTTAATTTTTGTTTTGATTTAGGTTTTTATTCTTGTTTTAATGTACATAATTATTATAAGTATTATTTACAACATTATAAAAACATAAAAATGAATAAATAATGAATAAATAATAAATTGAATATTTTATTCAGTACAAGTGTACAATGTGGGTCCAAAAGTCAACTTTCAAACCGTAGCTCCGCCAAATGCGAAACCACCACCATTGGGTAGATTATTTTCTTCTATATACAATTAAAGGTGAGTACGCTGCATTTGGAGTTTTTATTTGTGAGATACGGGTCTGGGAAGTTGGCATTCTGGAATTTTATTCAGACCATAACTTTTTATCTGTACATTATTTTTCTGTGAAATCAATTTTGTATTTTTCTTTATTAATTTATCTACAACTTTCATGTACAAGGTTTCGTTATTTGATGTATAAAAAGTGGAACCAAAAATAGGTCCCAAAATGAATAAAGAATGAATAGAGTGAATAGGTATTTTGTCTGTATTTCTGACCTTATCTCCCCCTACTTTATTCCTTGTCGACCTATTCATCGAGATGCCTAGGTCTCGGGGGTTTTGGGTCATAAAATATTTACAATATTTTATTCTTTTTCTTTTCTTTATTTATTCTATAATTTTGGCTTTAATTACAGTGATTTATACACAATCTGAATGCACATGCATGGATGCTAAGATGATGGTTTTAATGCTATTTACAGGCATTTGCTAGGTTTTTTTGGTGCCAAAATGATAGAATAAAGATGATGAAATGTGGATTCATCAGTGGCATCAGTGCCACTGTCATCATCATGATCATGAGCGGCATCAGTACCGCTCTCCTCCTCATCTGGCACTCCTGAAGCTGCAAGTGGTCATCGCTCAGATGAGGTGCCGCCTGCTGGCATCCTACCGCCAGCATCAAAATTATATGTAGAAACATCACCAAGTGAAGCACTAAGAGTGGTAATCTCTGTGAACTCTACCTGCACAGACTTCCTCTTCAGGTTATTCGGGTTCGGCTCAATCTGGGCAGGAATGGTAGCCTTCCCTCTCACAATCTCCCTCATCTCCTGGCAAAACTCATCCATCTCCCGTCGGAAGATGGCCTGCTGCTTGGACATGAGGGAGGCTAAATCATCCAAAGTGGGGTTCTCATAGGTGGGCCCATGAGAACCTGATGGGTGACCTCTATGAAACTGAGGTTGCTGCTGCGGAGGAGGGTGAGAGGGGTACTGCGAGTGATACTGTTGAGGCTATTGCTGCTTCTTCCACGACTGTCCCTGCTGATAGGGACGAGGACCATGTTGCTGGTATGGATGTGCCTGCTTCTGCTGTGATGGGAACTGGGGTTGCTGTCGCTCTCGCTGTTGGCTGTATTGGCCACCTTGAACTGGAGGTTGCTGCTGCTAGGAGCTGGTACCTCCGGCCGACCAACGAAATTCAGGATGGTCTCGTCAGATCCCAAGTTGAGGTCAGTCACACCATATCCCGTTGACGTCCATCAACGGCTCCTGCTCGTACGTGGGTAGGGGAAGGACTACCAGGGACTGCTCCGGCTAGTAGACCACCATCTGAGTGTCCTAAGATGGTGGTGGCTGGTAAAACTGCTGCAGCTGCTGGTATGACTCCGCCTGAACATGGTGGACGTATCTGGGCTGGCTGGAGTGCTGGGACCAACTGCCGCTGCTGCTCGGATCTGCCGATGACCTGAGACAGGGCTGAGAAGCTGTCTGTGCTTCCTGGAGAGTGGAGACACATGATCTACGTCTTCAGGTCCCTCAGTGTCTGTGCCATCTGATCGAGCTGCGTCATGCCCTGGCACTGCTTCTTCTCTATCAAC